>OU426980.1:38954175-39216675 GCA_911387785.2 Aelia acuminata | reverse complement strand
CTAATTTTATATCTTCTAAGTCATATTCTATCAATATTTTATTTGTCAAATTTGGGATATAGTTAATTTAAAAATATTTTTTGTTTAAGTTTTTATTATCTAGTTTTTCCTTTTTATTTATAGTTTTATTGTAAAAAAAAAAGTGTAAAATAAAGAGAAAAAAACGACCTATTATATATGTAATGGATAAGTGTTTACAGTTAAGGAAAATAAGCAATCGATTGACCAATACAACCAAAAAAATGTATGTACAATAATTATTTATGTAATTTTGTTACTTATTATCAATGACTTAAAGCTAATATATGTTAGAGACTTATATATAAACATTTTATTTAAGAAAGGAGTTTATGGAATAAAAAAAAAAAAAATGCCCTGAAGATGGACGTTTAATACCCAAAATGTTGGGATTAGTCCTTTTTTAAAAGTATGACGTTTTAATAAACTAATGTACTGGAAGATGTGTTATTCACCAATTAATTTATCATAGACATCATTAATCTTCCTATTATAATAAATATAGACTTTTACAAATATAGCAAAGTCTCATATGTCAACAAAATGTAGGAAAAATATAACCTGTATTTTAAATATATGTCTCTTACCAGTCCACGTTCTAAACAAAACTAAAAGATTTCTATCGGAAATATGTAGTAAATAAGTTTCCGGTGTTCGAGGATTATTTAGTACTCAGTGATTATTTAGGTGGGAGGCCGGTTGGATTCCTGAGATGGTCGATCAAGGTAAAGTTGGATTAGCGAGGTTCTACTGTATTTCATTTTTTTAATTTTAGTTTAGTAATGTTTTAATATCCTATATTTTAATTTTACCTATCATTTTTCATTATATTTTGGAAAAATCTATTGTATATTAAAAAAGTCGGTTTTTATTTAATTTGTTATTATTTTATGACTTAATATTAAAACGCTTTTAAATAATTAAAAATTGTGAATGCATTTTTTCTCATTAAGATTCATTTTAACACTTAAGAAACGAAGGTAGAAAATGGTTTATATGCCCATAACTAAATCAATTTTTTCATATATTTGTTTTAGGATTTATTTGATATTAATGTTCATTAATTTTACTCTTCTGATTGTCTGGTATTAAAAAATAAAAACATCTTGAATTGATTATATTGAATGAAATGTGATGGAACAAATTTTGAGCTCATAATTTAAATCATTTTTAACAAATCGGTAAATTTCTTTTTTCTAGTTTACTGAGAAGTAAAAATAATGGACTTGTTTAGCACTTTTGTGTGTTTTCAAATATACATAAATACATGTTAGATTCATTTAATATTTTCTATTTCTAGTTGTTATGAACTAGTTAAAGTACATAAATAATGTATTTATAGACTCGCTAATGTGTCTTTTCATTCATATAGTGAATTTACCTTACATAAAAATTATGAATTAATTAATTTATTTTATTTCAGAACTTGAAATAAAAAGCTGAAGTTACATTAATGTCCCAATAAGCTATAACTTTTCCAAAATACCAGTAGTAATAACAGAAATTTAAAGTGATGCTTATTCATTTTAAATAACATAAAATTATTTGGTCTCTTCTAGATATAACATTTCTAACAAATCTTGATACTTATTACTTGGAAAAATTCATAATTTTTCCATGAATAAAACTTATTAACAATATTAATTATAAACTTATTAACAATGCCATTTTCAAGGTAATTCATTTTTATTTAGTTATATAAGGTACATGATGCTATTTAGGGATTCCTTTTGCTAGATTATAGGAGATATCTTCTCTGTGATCCTCCACTAGTATTTACCCAGAACCATTAAATTTATTCCCACTGCTTTTATTCCTTGAAGCCTAATGAAAGTAGTTGGGCTTCATATTATTTTATTCGGTTAAGATGATTTTTGGCCCAGGTATACTAATAGAATTGAAGTAATATCTTCTGTATGTGATATAGAGTTAGGTTTTTACAGCTTTATACTATAAAAATGTTTTGCACTTTCATCAGGATTGTGAACCTGATTGACTGGTCAAGGAAACAGCGTTGTTTAATGTTAATTTGTTAAATATGTATTTTATTTTATGAAACAATTTATGTTATACATAATAGCTCATTTACTCTCAGCCACGTTCATGTATATTTAAAATTTCTGACTATTTAAATAAAAAATTATTCTATTTTATTCTAAAATGTAATTCATTTGTATGTCCATGCTGAAGCAATTATTTCGATTTACCCACTTTAACTAATGTGATGGTGTGTTGTGATTAACTTATTGATATAGAGGTAGAATAAATTGTGAGCTTTAAATACTGCTACAAATATAAATAAGTTAATTTTAAAGTTAAGTCATAATGCAATGTATTATATATATATATCTTGTATAAAGAAAAAAACATGTCTATCTATACTATATTATTGAAAGAAGTAGTCTTGGGTTAGGCAATGTCTATGTTTCTCTCTTTCTCATTTTTGTTTACTTTAAGTGATAGGAATGTTTTTATTTACTCCACTTATGGGTTGTTGGTATTTTTAAGATTTTTTTTTTTTATGGTTGTTTGTTAATTATATTTTAAAATATTTAAGTGTAGTATCTGAATAATTGTGTTAATTTGGAAAAGAATTTCCTGTACTTAATTATAATTATAACTGTAATTTTTCTAATAGCAACTACACATTACTTATATGTAAATCTTTAATGTTAATAATTTGAAAGAAATTTTCTGTAAAGCTTTAGATTAGTAATACATATTTTCATATAGTAATTTACAGAATAGTCTTTTGAATTTTTATATATATTTTTTCAAATATTTTTAATAGAGAATTCAATGAAAACTAATTTAAAATTGAATGAATACTCATACACTTCAGCACCAAATGTATCTTGTATCCAGTATTATGAACAACTCGTTTTTTGAAAATTGTCCTAATTAAAAAATTAAGCTGAAATTGTGACATAATATCATTTTTGTTATGAGATAGAGATTTATGTCTTTCTGTTACAGGGATTCTTATGATTTTGAATGTTAATTTAGTTTATTATTAAACTATAGTCTGCTATGCAATATCTTAAAACTATGTAATATATATTTATTACATAGTATGTAATATATATATATGTAATACTAAGTATGTAATATATATATATGTATATAAAGATATATATTTACACTACTACTCCAGAGAATTATTAAGGGGACATCTCGTGTAGATAAGTGGTATTTTTTATTAATTAACAGTTATTTGCCAAGGAAATAAAGTTTTAAAATAAAATAAATAATTTTTTCTTGTGGAATATCATTATGTAAAAAAAATTTTATTCATTAGAAACGAATATACATTGTTATATTTGCTAAACATAATTCCTCCTCCTGCCATATAGTTTTGTATATACAGTGGATCTTCCCATAATGGACACTTCTAATAAACGGACATCTCTTATAAGTGGACATCTATTATAAGCGGACAGTTTTAATTTCTCCGGCTTCGATCCCTTTACTTTACGATGAAATCAACTTCTAATAACCGGATCTACTAATGAACAGACACGGACACAGGTTTAGTCCTTTTTTTTTTCCATAAAATCTCTGGTTATGGATGTTTATATAAAATGTTTAGAGCTGAGGTATTGTACGACCAAAAGTAATTTTTTAGAATCTTATTTACAACAAAGACTAAGTGTGGTTTCCTGTAAACCAGCCTCCCACAGGATTTTCTTTAAAAAGTTTTTAATCATTCAACATACGACATTACGAGATACATCGTGTGTGTTAGTTCGCGAAGTTTAATTTCTTCTGTTAAAAAGGTTTACTTGAAAAGTTTATTAACAAGGCTCCAAAAAAACCTTATTTCATCTTTAAAAGAAAAAGTGGGACTTATAGAAGTAAGCGAAAAAGATAAACAAAGCATCCGCCCTCTTGCTTTGTGCTTTGATTCAAGTTCATCTTTTTTTTATTAGTTGTTTTTACCTATTTTGGTCAAGTTCATATTTGAATTGTTTTTCTGATAAGCGGACACTGCTATTAACCTGACATATTGTCATTCCCCAATGACAATATTGTCCGTCCCCAATGTCCGTCTAAGGGAAGTTTCATTGTAAATGGAGTAATGGGATTGGTTTTTTGAGAAGATTTAAACAATGTACAGAATTGGACTTATTGTTTTATTTAATTTTGGTAAATCTTCTTTATTATTTGTGCTTATTTTGTACATGTGTCAAAAAGCTATGAATTTTGATGTTTTTCTTTTTTTTAAAGATTAATTTATATTCTGATAAGTGGACACTGCTGTTAACCTGACATAATGCGACAAACCCTGTGGCCTGTTCGCTAATTTATCAATATGCTTATTTTTTAATTTTTGTTGCTAGCTTCATCCAGTGGTCCCCAGGCCAAGATGTGGTACCTTTTCTTGCCACTATAGTTCATAGAAATGTTATTCTATGGCACTACAGATCCTTACATTTTTTTTCTTTTTGCCACCTGAGTTTATATCTAGGCTTGTCCCTTGCGATTATAGCTTACAGTCTGTTAGTAAATTGAGAAATTTACTAAAAAAAAGAAGGCAGAGAAAATTTATTTACAAAGAATGTAATAATTTGTGTGGGGTGCCGTGGTTCTGTATTTATTTTACACAAAAACATTTCTTATGCCATGTTATGTAATATAATTGAATTATTTACAATATATTTTACTGTGTTGTAAGAACGAAAGTTGCACATAAATTTAAAAAAAACAAAAACAAACATGGTGTGTAGGAAGAGAAAGAAACGTGAATTTGGCTAAAAAGTATTCAGTCTACAGGACACGGTAGCTGGCTAAACTGAAGAATTGTAAATTTTTATTTTCAATATTAATTTTAATAAATATTTTAAGTACATGATACTGTCAAAACCTGAATTCAACCATTACCATAATCGTCTAGTTATAGCCTATATCTTATTCTTTTTGGCCTCAATTTTGATTTTAAAGATGAAAAAAACAAAACATTTTCTATGAATAATTACTTGTTTATTTTATAGAATTTAATTTTGTAATGGCTGTAACTAGCCACAACTAATTTAAAATACTAACTATTTATTAAATAATAGAATGATGTAACATTAACATTGCCATCAATGATGCTTAGTTTAGTCAAACTAAAAAAAATGGGTAATAACTGATTTTGGGTTTTCTAATGTGTTGTAAAAAGAGTAATTTTTTAAACTGTTGATTTACATTTTCCTACAATGTTGTATGTATTGTTATAAAATTATGAAATATGTTTTCCTAAAAATTGTGATTATATATATTTTAGTTTTTTCCTCCAATTTCAAAGTTCACAAAACATTAATGGAGAATCTATATTTTTTTGTATTTATAGTCAAGGGCTAATTTAAAATAGGGGTACAGGAGTATTTAGTTTGTGTTGCATTAGTTGGCACGTTGAGTAAATGAAAGAGAACTGTCCATTAAAATACATTTCCCCGAATTGATGGTATTAATTTTTTTTTTTTTTACTATCATTCAAAGTATTAATTCATTATAGTTAAATATAATTGAATGCATTCCATGTTTATTTAAGTCTAAAAATGATTTGCGAAATGATCAGCTATTAATATGATCTGATTATTTTAAATATAGTTTACTAATAAGTAAACTTCATTTCTTGTATAATTAATCTTTATCTTTGTGATCAATTCTTAGTTAAATGTGACTACTTTTTTTTATCTAACTTTTTATTATAAAATGTTTGGTGATTTTATATTTATTATAGTAATATCTTCAATGTTACATTTTAAAATTAATTGCTTCAGTTATTTTGGAAAGATCAATGTCAACACCTTTTTATATATTGATTAATTTTTGAAACCCCTGATAGTTGCATCGTGAATAATGTAGAATGCTCTGAAGATGAACAAGGCTCCCAGAGGCAACTTAATAAATATTTAATGCATATAATTAGTATATATTTTTTCAGTTAATCCTGGCAACCTAAACTTTTAATTAAGTTTAATGTTATATATTAATAAAATATATTTAAACTACATATTAAAAATTATTTTAGAAAAAAATATGGTATTATTAAATTGGATATTGTTCCCGTAACTATCTAAAATTTTGTTTGCTAACATATTCCATGTGCAATAAGTTATCTTAAGACGTACTGAATTGTTACTGAAGTTTATTTTTTGCTTAATTTACTTGAAAGCTTTGTGTTTTAGGGTGTTGTTGTTCACATAATAAAGATAAATTTGGTGTACAAGGTTAAAAATATTTTTAACTAATATGTTTCCATAAAAAATACTTGCTTAGTCCATTCTCTTCATCTGCTTAAGCTGTGTGAGGCTCTGTCTACAGAGCCTGATCCATAATTCTTTATGTTGGGCTTGTTGCATTCTCCTCTTCTTATTCAATCCTCTCTGAAGTCTTCTCTTTTGCAATTTATTTAAATTAAAATAATTTAACAAATTATTTTTACTAACCATTATTTTTATAGTTCTTGGTACCTCTTTCCTTCCCAAGAAGCCTATCTTAATAAAATTGAAATAACTTTCATTTGCCTTTAGCCTCTCCCTTAACATCATCATCCACTCAGACATTCTCATTCAGGTGTGCTCTTAAATATTTAAATTCACTCGCCTCTTCTATTTGCGTTCCATCCAATCCATTGACACGGTCCCCCTAGTTGGTCCTTCTGACACCTATGATTTGTATATTCATCAGTTTTATCTCCATGTTTACTTTTCTTAGTTTATTCTTAAAAACCCTCAGTTTAAACTGGAGATTCTTATTGTTACCAAAGACCTCCAAATCATCAGTGTAGGCCAGCATAGTGAACTGGTATGGAAACATTTTTCTATAATCAAATGGAAGACTCATATTCTCAGGGCCTTTTCCAATGTCAGTATAAAAGAAGTTTAATTTTAAGTCTAATCTGAAGTGCTATTCTGACCCTGACCAATCCTAATCCCGACGCCCGCAGTATAAAAGGGTGACTCATTTTACACTAAGGCTTATGCGTATGAAATAAATATATATCCCCTGGCCGGATGTGAAAAGTGAAGGTCTGCCTTCTTAAAGCTAATTATGAATAATTGAATACAAAATGGCCACCCTGTGAATAACAAATTTTTGTACTTTTCTGTTTTTTGGATATTACTACTAAGAATTAATGTAAATTTAAGTAATAAGTTTAAATTAAAGCCTTAAGTATAGTCTTAAGTTTAATAACTTCCATTAAAGCTTTAAAGACACATCTATTAAATTAATTATTGTTAGAAGGTAGTAATATAAAGTTTTGAGTAGTATTTCATTATCATTCGAACAGAAAGAATTACATCATTTTTTGGGGGTATTTTTGTGAGAATATTTCTTCCAAATTTGTTTTAATTATTAAAAATGCATTATGCTAAGGATGTCTTGGATATTAGACCCACCTTAAGAATAATGCATTAATAATTAATTTTCAATAAATAAAATAAAATTGGATCAATTATTCTTGATTAGTTGGAAAACCTGAGGGGAACTCATATGACATTAAGTTAAAACCATTTGTTTTGTCACTAAGCACATGTATTATTTACTGACAAATTATATTGTAATGTATATATATATATATATATATATATATATATATATATATATATATATATATATATATATATATATATAGAGAGAGAGAGAGAGAGAGAGAGTAATGTGGGAGGTTAAGGTTAAAAATGTTAATTCAATTTAGTAATTAAATCACATTTGGCATTTAGTTTATGATCATAGAATTTGGCGCAACCTTAATTATTGTATAATTGTTATTAAAATTACATTAACTTACAATGTTTTTCATAAGTATTGTATTTATAATTAGTAACAAATTTTAAAAATTCAATGTTTAAACATCTACCTCAAAGAAGCCACTTCTTCCTTAAAAATTCCTTTTATAATTTAGAAATAAGTAGGGATATTTTTAAAACATTGTCACAAATTTTTTTTAAACAACAGCTATTATTATTATTTATTAAACTACAGAAATGTGCTTTAATTTGATAGTAATGTCCTCAATACTAAATGTTTTCTTTGACAGTTTTTAATACAACTAAAAGTAGATGTATTAATGTGCTTAAAGAATTGATTTGATTGTTAATACCGGAGTATGAATGAATTACGATATAGTCTAAGTACAAATGACATATTCTGCCTGTTGTATCAATCAATATTTTTAGAAAATTTATTGAAAGTTGGTTAACTATTTAAATGTTTTTCATTATGGTTTTACATTTTGCATCTTCATGTATTGTATTAAAGATCATAATTTTAACTATTTGGTTTCTTTGATAAAGATGCAATGATTAATATTTAATTAAAAAGGCTTGTGAATTATATTGATTAATGATGTAAATAATTATATTTTAATTATGATGTTTTTTGGTCTTGAAATATTACATAAAAGAATTACGTTGTATTTATTAATGTCTGGAAAATTCTTTGCAACCTCTACCTTCTAAAGGTATAACCTTGTTTATTGTTGATGATATTTATTAATTATGCCATAATAATAAAGTAGTACTGCATAGTATCTATTAGCAGGGCTGGAAATAGGAGGTAATGGCAAGAACCCTGTACAGCAGAATTTGAAAGGTGTCCAATGTAAATCTTTTTTTTTTTTAGTTTGAAATAGTATTTGTTTTAATTATTTGGAGCCTAATTTAAAACATTTATTTTTGGTCAATTAAACAAGTTAATATTATGAGATGGTGATATTTATGTCTAAGTATGTTACTTATAATTTTACCTATATTATGAATTCTAGCTTTTCTCTGGGAGCAATTTTTATTCTGTCCTGCTCATGGTGTTGGTTGATGTGATAGTGCTGGGCTAAATATAAAACATATCCAATGTCTACGTTTTTTATTTAATGGATCAGTTGATTAAAATTTTAAAGTGCTTGTAAGAGTATGAATTTATTAAGCTTGAATCTTTTATGGATTCCTTAAGTGAAATGTAACTATTTTAAAATTAATTGCTCACAAATAGTCTGATATAACTGAAAATATTGTCTTCCTATTCTTCTTCTTTACTCATCCATTATCAGATAGCTTGTATTAATATAACTTAAGATCTCAACTACTTCTTCAAACCTAAAATCCCTGGTTATTATTAATTAAGTTTTTATATAATTATTTAATTTTTGTAGAATATTTGTAGGTTTATAGTGTATTATAGTTTATAGTGCTTAATAGTTATAGCACTTTCTTTTTTCATTGGCACTTACTTACATTATTATCAGATTTCCAAAATAACTTAAGCATTTTTAGTTTGAAAAAGGTTTTGTTTCTCTCATATATTTCATTGGGATCCTATTTAAAACAGTACATTCAAGATATTTTTCTTAAACCCTTTTCTTTTAGAATAACATTCATGTTAGGACTTTTCCAGAAAGAGTTTTTTCAATAATTTTATTGCAAGAACTTATGTGTTTTTTCAAGAACTATTGGTCAGGACTTCATATACAATTTCTATATTATATAAGTTTTCTATAAAAATTTTTAGTGAGAATTTAAATATAAATTTAATATATAAATGTTCTTATTTTGAAAGTTTAAGTATGTGTGCACTCCTAATAAGAATCATCTGTCCTGGTGTTTCCCATCGACCCCCACCCCCCTCCCCCCAAGTTTTACTTCATAAGATGGTTAAAACTTATATGTGATAACCTACATTTAAAATATTTTACTTGTAACTTCTATTGTCAGAACTTTTATATGACAGTTTTAACGAGAACTTACATGACAGAAATTTAATGTTAAAATTGGAATAATAAAGTTCTTGTTTAACTTTTATGTTGATACTTTTATCATAATATTGTTCTTTTAATCAGTATCTGTTTCATATCATGATCATTCCATTAATTGTGATTTTTGTCTAAGATTATTCTGTTATATTGAATATTTATTAATAAAATGTTGAAATTTTATTAGATTACAGTCAATGCTCAATGTTTTGTTAACTAAGACAATTATTTCTATTTGTTACCTATATATTTTGATAGTTTTGTATGTAATACAATTAACATCTATCGATCCTCTATGTTTCTTGAAAATATTTGTATTTTTCAAAATATTATTAATCTTTGAGACTATTATTTCGTTTATAATCGTAAAAGATAGTATATTGGTATAAATAAAACTAGAAATAAGATCTATTTTAATTATCCAAATATTATTGGCTGTTATTTTATTTATTTTTATAACTTTTATTATAATTTTTATTTTCCTAGGATGTCACATCTGTGTTTTTATTTTTTTAAAGGTAAGTTATAGAAAAAGACATAATAAACAAAGGCATTTCTTTAGATTTTAAAATTATGATTTTAGACATAGATTTAAAGGCCTAATTGTTAACTAATAAGAATAATATTAATGTAATATCTATTCTGATTTCTGTATGTATTTAATTATTTATAGATACAATATGAAAAAAAATTTGATATGAAGTATTCCATTTTTTCTTTTCTTTAATTTTATAGTTTTTACAAAATATTTTATTATTGATTGATGGATTATTTATGCTTCCATATTTAATTAAAGATCAATATCTTCATTGTATGTATAAACATAAATGTCTATGTTTTGTGGTATTGATGTAATTAATGTGAAATATATGGATATCATGAAATAATTGAGAGTTTCAAGATTACATGTATACCTATCATCTTACCTATCATCTAACCTATTGATGAAAAGAACTTTTTGTTGAAATTGTTTGTGATTAATGCAGTAAAATTGTAGTTTCATGCGTATTTAAGAATTTATTTATGACCCTCCTGCTAGACTATGGGTTTCCAAAATTTGGAAACCCTTTTTTTACAGGATAAGCTTATAATAAGTTTGTAAAAATATAATGTGCTATGAAATTCTTTCTTGAAGGAGCACTGTTTACAGAAATAATAATTACAAAAGCTTGTAATAATCACAATAAGCCATTATAATGCTTTATTTCATTACAGTAGGTGACTTTTGATTTACTTTAATAAATTAATATATAAATTACTGATGCATTGTTATAAATTATTTATAAGTAGTGAAATATTTAATTTGGGTATTATAAATTTAATGAAATTTAAATTTAAAAATCTTGAAGTAATAAATTTAATTTTAATGCTTTATCATCTCAAGGATGATTTAAAATATATTTTAATGAAAAAACACCTTAATCTGGCATGGCTCTCACTTCCTCTTTTGGTGCATGACATCTTTCTGATTAATTCTGTTTTTGAATTATCCATCAAATAAATTATAAATAAAAAAAAAATAATCCTAAAAATTATTACTCAATATAAGAGTGCACTGGTGCTATTTAAACAGATCCCGATCATTAATGGGAATTGATCTACATGGAATGAGGTGACCTACTAAATATTCATATCTTCTAATTCTAATTCTAATAAAAAAATTAAATTGATAATTGACCAATTGTTAACTTTAATTTTAGTTGACTCCCGAAACATCAGATAACTTGTTTTTTTTGCTTATTTCAGATGCCTATTTTGCCTCAATTATTAAAAAAATGAAATTTTGTGATTAAACTACAATCCTGTTTTATGAGAAATTAAAAAATAATAATTATTTTAGACCCATATCTATTACTCTAATAAAGTCCTATAGTCCTACGATCCTATATTACCATATGGTACTCACCTTATCACTAGTTTAGTCCTCTATTACTTGGGAAATCGTAGAAGTATACCTACTAGATAATAGAATTAGATTAAGAGTTAACGTTTCCTCATGATATATGGTTAATATACCATACGATTTAAATTAATCCTAAATTAAACGATTTTTAATTTGTATTGAAATATTTTTTTCTTTTATGTAATGTAAACAACCAACTCCTTGCAATAAGTTGTAACTTTATAAACAATAAACTCATTCATATTCATTCATATCCATACCATATTTTGACATTTTCCAATTATATACTTGATAAGAAAGGATTTTTTGACACAATACAAATAAAAAAATGAAAATTTATTTTATTCATTTAAAAGTTATTAAAATCCATTTTAGCAGATCTTATTGTAAAAATTACATTAAAAAAGGTTAAACTGCTATTGCATTTTTGCACTAAATTAGTTTTTGTATTTAAAAGAAGCAATCGAATTATGATTAAACATAAAGATGTTTTTTAAAATCTTTGTTTAATTTTTTTTAACTTTTTGAGACCTATCATTCATTTGAAAAAATAAATGATACAGCCTAATAGACTGAGGGCCCATGTCAAAAATTTGAAATTACTTATGAAAATTTTGATCGAGATTTTGTAAATCCTTATAATATTAACTTTAAAAGAATTAGTCTGTCATCAGCTACTTGTAAAAATGGCGGTCCCCTCAAATGGAAAATTTTGGCGTTTTTTTTAATAGTCTAAAATCCATGAAATTGTGAAAAAAATTTCAGTTTTATGCTTAAAACTCGCAAACTCCAGTGCTCCATCTACCACAAACGAGTATATAATGTCGAATAGAATGATGTCATTGGAATTAAAATCAGTTAAATGGTTTAACCGAAATCGAACATCGAAATAGATAATATTCACCATTTTGGTGGAAACTCTGTTCCAACGCCTATAACTCGAAAACGTCAGCTCTACAAGCGCTATAAATACTTTACTTTCACGTCTTAATTAGAATAGACACATATCTTACTCATATGTGAAGAAACAAACATATGAGTAATATAATTTTGTAATCAAGAAGCTTGTTTAATGTGTAATTGGATGCTCTAAAATTTCAAGGCTTATAAGTTATGTGAGATTTTTCAGGTAGTGCTGACGTTTTCGATTATAGGCGTTGGAACACGAGTTTCCACCAAACTGGTGAATATTATCCATTTTGATGTTAGATTTCCGCTAAACCATTTAACTCCAATGTCATCATTCTGTTTGACATTATATACTCGTTTATGGTAGGTGGAGTGCTTTGTGATCTCTAGTTTTCGGGTTTTAAGCGTAGAACTGAAAAAAAGACAATTTCATCGATTTCAGGCAATTCAAAAAAAAAAAAAGGACAACATTTTCCATTAGAGGTAGCGCCATGTTTACTGGTACTATAAATCTGACTGACGACTAATTCTTTAATTGTCAGTACTATAAGGATTTAAAAAATCGCTATTAACAATTTATCAGATAATTTCTATTTTTGTCACGAACTGGAAGAATCAAATTTATCAATAAGGGTAAGGTTGATAAATTTTGATATTTTTTAAAAATAATTTGTATAAACCTCTTCTTACTATTCCAGAATAGGTTAATTTGGATATTTTTTAAAATCAATTTTATTATCAACATATGTAGTAATCTGTATGTGGAAAGGAAGATGCTGAGTTGGAGTTCGTTGATAGCTGGTACTGATGAGCATTCCAAGTATATGTACCTTGATCCTTTTCTAATTTTATTTCCGAATCGAGAATCATTTGAAGATCTTTTATGTATTGGATTGCATTCCTGTTAAAATGGCATATGTAATATGTACTATTAGTTTAAAAAAATGATAAATAATCAGAAATATATATTTAATTTCATCACTAATTTCGTTCGTCCTCCAGTATACGAGTATTTTGCAACCACGGATTCTCGAGTGAACATATGTTATATTATAATAATTATTACGATAAAATATTTTGGCTTCAACCGGTATGGATTTTGATTCTAGGAGTTATTTAGAAAATAGTTCGTTATCTCGGAAATCAAACTCTTTAAGGCTTCATTGATATAATTTTTTCTAATTTTTTTGTCTTTCTCTCTCAAATTCATTGAATTTCGAAGCTATCCTACAAAAATATCTCATTTATAAGGTTTGATAATTCTATTTAAATTTCAGCTTTAATACGACAATCTAGCGCCCCCGCCATACCTTAGCTAAAAATTTATGGTGATTTAAGATTTCTATGTTATTTTTTTAACCGTTCTAAAGTACATCGTAAATATAAAATAATGGAGGAGAATTACGTAATACAATGTCTAGGAAAATATTAATAAGGATATTAGGGTAATTTGAGTAAGAAAAAAAGAGTACCTGCTACGAAAGTAAAAGTACTCACAAAAACCGTTTTGAGGTGCGACACAAAATTTAGTTTACTATATATAATTTTGAAATATACCTCAGTGCCTCGATTTTGGATAACTTCTTGCCAATTGGTTTGCTGGGCGGCAGTATCCTCCTCAGCTTATCGAAGGCCTTATTCATGTCTCTCATTCTAGTCCTCTCTCGGTCGCATGCTGACTTTTTGTAATCTGTAATTGAAATAGGCATTAAAAATATATTTCTTAATTTTCTACCCAATTCTCAATTGAAACAAAAAAAAGTTGACTTAATTAATAAAGACTATGTTTCGTAATCAATAAAGGTTTTGCTTCGTAATCAATTTCTTTACACGTGTAAATATATAGATTAACTCTTTGGGTTAACTTAACAGCCATGGGGTTAACAAATAAAAAAAAAGAAATATTTGTAAAATCGTTTATTTGGAAAATAATAAATAATAAAAATAACTGAAATGATTAATAACTAGTAACTACTTGTTATTGTTTTTAACTATAAAAAGGGGAAATACGAGGGGTGATCAAAAAGTTCCAGGACTGTTGAGATTGCGCGGCAATGGAGTGTCATAGAGCAGTGCGGTTGGCAGCATTGTTTAGCGTGACTCTTCCTGAGCTCAGCTGTTTATTCAGTTTGTTGATAACCTTCTTCATTGCAAAGTTACTGCTGTTTTCGTAAAAAAAAGTTTTTTGTGTTCGGCGATTTTGTGAAATGAATGTAAAGGAAGAGCAACGCGTTTGCGTAAAGTTTTGTGTGAAGTTGGGTAAAATGTTATGAGACCATTAACCGCTTTCGTTATCTTCATTAACCCTGAGAAATTTGCGCGAGGCAATAAGGAGGAAGAGACCAGAGTTGTGGCGGAGCGGTGAGTGGGTGCTGCATCATGACAATGCGCCTGTTCATTCCGCACTGCTCATTCGCGACTACTGCACCAAAAATGGAATGACGGTCATTCCCCAGCCTCCATATTCACCTGACCTTGCCCCTGCAGACTTTTTCTTGTTTCCAAAACTTAAGAGACCCATGAAGGGAAAGAATCGCCGAACACAAAAAACTTTTTTTTACGAAAACAGCAGTAACTTTGCAATGAAGAAGGTTATCAACAAAATGAATAAACAGCTGAGCTCAGGAAAAGTCACGCTAAACAATGCTGCCAACCGCACTGCTCTATGACACTCCATTGCCGCGCAATCTCAACAGTCCTGGAACTTTTTGATCACCCCTCGTAATAGCTAATTGATATTTTATAAAATAAAATGTTACTTCGTATGCGAAATTATAACAAAATAAATCTTCTAAAATTAAATTATTCTACTAATCTAATAAAACAAAATAAATTAATCTTTTAAAGTTAAAACTAAACGAACAAACAATAATTAATGAGCAAAACTAAAAACATGCAAACTTAGTCATCTAAACTACAATACTTTAAATTGTTATGGCCATAACGAAATACTGCATGCACTACGTTTTGTCTGAACAACTCGGGAAGAGGACACTAGGTAGTTATTTACATGGGCGGATCCACCCGATCGTAAAGGGGGGGGGCTGCAGTCCTAAAAGGGGGGGCTGCAACCCCAAAGTTCTTCATTGTGATCTGCTAATCAGCTTTTTTACCTTTATGTTCCTTTCCCACAACTAAAATTCTACTTATTCTGCACATTATTTGTTCTTTAACTTGCGTCCTTACATTAAGGAAAGTCAAATTCTATCTTTAAATGACGAAAATTTTTCCAAAGGGAGGGGCTGCAGCCCCCACAGCCCCCTCCCTGGATCCGCCAATGGTTATTTAACGGTGTTCACTAGCCAGGACATTTTACACACGATAACCTTCTGAAAAGCGGTGCACCATCTTGATAACTGATCTTTGTCCAATAATCGATTGTTTCGCTATTCTTGCAGCGAGCTAAGTGTGGCATTTATTATAGCTCTGTATCAAGTACCGCTACATGCACACAATTTATATAATATTAATAGACGGCTTAGCCTATGGTGGTTCCATCCATTTGCCATACCTACAGCTAATGTATGAAAATCACATTCCGCAGGATCATAGTTGATATTACTGAAATCGTCTCACTTACGGATCTGTCTATAACTGATAATCTACTCGATAGTTTAATGCTCATTCACTTTTTCCTCCACAAAGTTTTTTTTTTTCATTTCAGCAACCTATTATAGCACAACAACCTGTCACAAAATAAAGTCTAAAACACTGTTTCCATCCATTTTGCTTTGCATCAAGGAGTTCAGTTCAGGTACGGGGAATTAATAGTAGAAGGCGTATCATGTACAAACATGATAAGCTCCAGCGCGATGTGGCGCGTTCAATCGGTGAGTTTAATTTCACCCTTTTGTGATGCTAATTTTGAAAAATTCTAAAAGTGACAGCTAATTAGTGGATTAAATAAAAATATTCTTTACAGTTTATATAGTAATAGTGTATATCCCTTTCCTTGCTCTCTGGAAAGAAAATGAGTTATCTAATGAAAGGGAATTTCACAGCGACGCACAGTGCTTCGATCAATGGACAAAAATAAAAAAAATCAAGTTTTATTTTTTTCTTGCATTTACATTTAAAATGTTCCTAAAGATGTAAATGATCATTAGTTATAATATTTACATGTATGTGGTAACTCAATTGCCATTAAAATTAAGAAATGTTTCGAAAAAAAAACAGTATTTGTGACAACTTACTGGTATTAGTCGAGAAGGGATTTTGGATCGAAGGTAAATACTAGATGTAAACATTGGCTTTGTCGTAATCTTTTCATTTAGTCTTCTTTCTGTTTAGAAGTGGTATACTGTGAACTTTATTTTTATTGAAAGTCGAAACTTATTTGGAAAATATGGCCAAGGGAAAGAAAAAATGTTGACTCACTCGATGTTATACTAACTTTAAAGTCAAATATTACAAAATGTCCGCAAAACACCCCTTTCATTTTTTTAATGTTTGCAGTCTAACTAATTTAGAATAAAAATGTATAAAGATCATCTGCAATAATCTGCAAGTTTGACTTTGACAATTTTTTTTCAAATGAAATCAGGCACTCAGCACTTGCTTGAAAACCAATTCGCATCTACAAAAATTATATTAGCCGCCCTAATTAGATACATTTTTATACTTAATTCCATAAAAAATATTAGTTTTTACTACAGTAAATTGACAAATATCAATAATTTTAAGCAGTGTCTGAAAGCATACCCTACTTTAAAAAATCAATGTAGCTACTATTTTTTATTTACATATATTTGATTTGTGTTTGGAATTGTGTTTACTGCAGTACACTATAAAAGTAATATTTGACTTTTCAATTAAAAAAAACTCTCATATAATTTTGGAACTGAATATTTATGAAATTGGCCCAATAGTCATGAATATATTTTTTAGGTCTTAAAAATCGAGAACTCTTTAAAAAGTGGATTTCTGCGGCTCCCAGTTGTAAAAAAGATGCCGTTTGATCCCATTTATTAGAAAACAATTAGAATTGGAGTCTGATATTAAAGATTGTGATATAAAATAGCCACTAAAAGAAATATATTAGAGAGAAAATCAAAACACAATGATGTTCCAATTGGACAATATTTAATATGTTAATGAACTATCAACAGAAACAAGTTTTGTTGTTCACCGATATGAACTTAGAAGATAATCTAAATAGCGAATATTCGAGTGAATCTGATTAATTCTTATAGTTATAATTTTGTTGTTAAAATTAAATTTATGTTCAATTTAATTTGAATTTATTATGTAATATCATATCAACATAATGCAAAATTTATTTATTTATTTCTTATTATTGTCTCTACCCGGCAGGGTCATTGGCAAAGACGCTTGCAATTTAAGGTAAAATTAACTAAACTTATATAAATAAATTTACCATGGAAGTTTTCGCCATTTAACTAGAAAATTCAGCTTTTTATTTTTGAAGTATTCTTATACTAAATAATAATTTAACTTTATTTGAAATAAACAATTTTATTCAAGCACAAAGGAAACCTTGTAACAACTGTTTTTAATGAAAACATATGGTTTTATAAAAACATATGGTTAATTAATAAATAAACTAGAAGTCAAAACTATTAATAACAACTTAATTCTTTAACAGATATATCAGTCCTCCCCACTAAATTTTGATGGCAGGAGCTGATCTATATGTCTTCTCCATATCTGTCCGTTGTCCATTTTAACCGAGTAGTGTAGAACACCTTCCCGCTGAATGATATTGCCTAATTCCCACTTCCTTTTCTTGATCGAGTATGATGGCGCCTGAACTCTGTCTCCTATCTTCAGCGAGCGAACACCTTCTATTTCTTTCTTTTCTACTTTCTCCTGAGACCCTTCATTCATCAGGTCAATTTTAGTACGAATATTTCTGCCCAACATTAACTCATATGAGCAAATCCCATCCTCGTCGCCACTGAAGTATTCTTATACTAAATAATAATTTAACATTATTTGAAATAAACAATTTTATTCAAGCACAAAGGTAACCTCCATTGTAACAACTGTCTTTAATGAAAACATATGGTTTTATAAAAACATATGGTTAATAAACTAGAAGTCAAAACTATTAATAACAACTTAATTCTTTAACAGATATATCAATTTTATTTTTTCATTTATATGTCTCTAATGTACATAGTTTTAAAAATTATTTTATTATGTAAAATGTAATTTGTATAAGTAGTATTATTTGTACAAGCACAAAAGTATCTTTTGTATTCGATAAGTTGTGCTTGGTTAATTATCTTATTAAACATAAATTTTAATAAAATATCCTATAATGATTCTCTATTTTCCCTTAAATCTAACATATTTTGTCAAAACCGTGATTTTCCAATTTTTTGTTGGCTCTAATTCTGCCAAATATTATTTCCAACCGCACATATGAGGTATATTCGTAATCAGCATTTACTATAATAGTCAAAAGATTTTTGTCCAAGAACTCCATATACTCGAAGCACTGTGCGACGATTCGATTCGTAAATTCTGCTATTTTTTAAATAAAAGGACGGACCAAATTAGGAGGTTACAAAATTCTACCTTAAAATGGAATGAGATTGAGCCAGATTTTGAGATAATTTTCACTTATTTATTTTTTTAAATTCATTTTTCATTGTTCATCAATTTCATATGTCATTGTTTTTTAATGTATCAAAAATTAAACTGATGTATCATTTACCTTTCTCCGCATCTTGTGATCTCCCCTTCCATCTACCTTTACTGTCAAAAGAGGTATCATTTGATGTTTCTGCTGATAGGATCTCTTGTTTGAAATCAGTTTTCAGTATTGTCGGGGTCTTCTCGGGTGATGTTATACTTTCAGCTGTTATCTCCTGCGGCGTTAGAGCTAAGATTAGACAAGTCTAACATTAGATTTATATTACTAAATTGAATTTACAGAAAAAATAAATAATTATAAAAATTTACAATTAATTATTGACCTTCATTACATCACAATACTAACATTAGTTAGTGGATCGAATCCTTAAATATGTTCCATTTGTGTAGTAACAAAAGAATAACGGATAATGACTCAATAAGCAAACCCACATTATAAGAACACTTTTAAATAAGCAAATTGTTGACCTCACCAAGGGGCGTTCCAAGGGGGACTTTTCGAGGATGGAATCCTCTCCCTATCCGGAAGTTCGAAAAAAAACACAAGCGGAATAAATTTACCATTTTAAAGGAGTATTTGTGTTCATGAATTTAATCAAGTTTCCATATTTTTGTAAATAAATAAGTTGGTTGTTATTACGGTACCGAACCATAAGTTATAATAACAATTAGGTATAGTAAATAAATGACACTTAGATTTATCCTAATTAGTTTCTATCCCATTCGGGGCAATAAATATATTTAAAAAAAAAATAAATTAAAAATAAAATGAAAGATAGGCTTATTGTATTGGTTCTCACTATCTTTGTTAGATAACAAGCATAATGCAAATAAATATATCGAATAACTTATTTTACTCCTATGAATTTAATTTTGACTTATTTATTTAACAAAAAAAAAAAAAAATAAAAAAATAAAAGATTAAACTAACGAGTAATTTCTACGTTATGATCAGAGCCCGGATTTGATTGCAGTAAAAAGCGTCAAAATATGCCATATAATATGCAGTAAAAAACTATAAAATATGCAGCATAAAAACTAAAAAATACGTTATTAAACAACTGTAATATTCAAAGATACTAATATGTATAAAATACTTCATAGGAATACTCCCTTTCCTAGAAGACTATTTAGAAATGAAACCAAATTGATTTTAAATTTTTTGAAAATCTTAAACATATAAGTATTTCCGATAGTAAAATTAAACGCATTTAAAACTAAACTGTAAAAATAATTATTCATATTTAAAAAATTATTATTTAACAAGAAGAATACACAAATAACACGAATAAAGATAACTAAATTAACAATCAATCAAAAGATATATTAAACAAGTAAAATAGTCAATAAAATTAATTATTAAATGCATATAAAAATTTGGGTACTCTTATACTAAATTTGGGTATTCTACTCTACATGTACATCTAAATGTACTCTAAATGTACTAAATGTACTCTAAATGTACTCTTAATTGAAAAATTAAAGGGGATAAAGCAGACGGTTGAGCGTGATCACGGTCAAATCAACTCAACAGTTTTATTTTTTATTTGTAAATTTATTTCTGTGGATCCTAACCTTCTATCGTTTGAAATATTTTTATAATTCGAAAATGATCTTTCGACATGAACTGATGTGATTGGAGCAAATATATAAGCGCCTAAAATTATTGGGTCGTTGTCCAAGTCTCTGAAAACAATTGAATTATCCCCGTCTAAAATTTTATTTATATTTTCCAAGATTTTAAACCCTAAATTTTCCTTAAAACGTCTTTTTTTTTTTTTTTTTTTTTTTTTTTTTTTCAAAGCTTCTTCAAATGGCCTGGGATGCGATTTATATTTTTACTTACTAAAAACGGAGGTGGAAAGTTGGGAATCCCAGTAATCATTAATTCGAAGAAGAAGAAGACTTATTTACGGCGAATAACCCCGATCGAAATAGGGAATCTTAGCTACCACGTTGGATATTACTTTTATATTTCTTAATGTATTGTTTACTTTATCAGATATAGGGTGAAAATGAACCAGGTGGTCGAAAAGTCCTAAAATTTTATATAAATAAATTAATTCTTTATTAGATCATCAAAATATGCAGTTATCAAATATGCAAAATAAAACTTGACCAATTAGATCTGCGTATTCTAATTCGGTATCATATCTGGTCCGCTATTTTAAAGAAGCACGCAACCAAAATATGCAATTGCATAAAAATCCGGGCCCAGGTTATGATATATACTTTGCCGTAAACTATTCAAGTAAGAAAAAATAAATAATGGATAGGTTACATAGATTAAACTAGATACCAAACTCCCACCTTATCCATAAGTGTTGAGTCTGATGTTGAGTATGTTAGCTGATTAGCAGAGTTGTACATTAGCTAACTAATTTTTAGTTAGCTAAGGTTAAACTAAACAGCTAATTAGTTGTAGAATCAGTTTAGATAAAACTGCAGCTAATTTAGTTTTTAGCTATCTGCTGATAGCTAATTATAAAAACTAAATTAGCTATAGATAATAGATAATAACTGTCATGGTAGCTTAAACTAATTAGCTATAGATTTAGCTGCCGAAAATAGTTAACAACAAATATTTTCTTATTTGTGAGTTTTGGCCTTTGGAATCTTCATTGGAGTTTGGAGTAAATATTTATTTATACGAACTCTCTTTAATCCTACTTTTTGTTTTCTTTTGCTTATTAAATTCAGTCTGCAATCATATTCTCGTGGGGTGTGTAATTTAAAATTGAATTATATTTTCGACATGGGGGAAGTTCACGATGTTCAGACAGTTTCGTGGTCTAGTTCTTCTGTTTCGTTGTCCAACGCTACAAGACGTCTATCATTTTGTTTTCAATGAAGTGCAATAAATAGTGCATTAGTTTATTTCCAAACTTTATAACTTAACTATAAATTAAAAAACTATAAAAATAATTATAAACAATTGTAAATTATAAATTAACTATAACAATTTCCGAACTTTTTTTAAGATTAATATTATTAGTATACTGTATGTTAATATGTGAATAAGTTTTTTTTTTTTTTTTTGTTTTTTCATCGAAGCACAATATCAAACTTTGTATTCTTTTCTTATAAAGGAAATTCTAAATTTGTTTTATTGAAAATGTTGATCTTTATTTTTCTAAAAATTGTAATATAGTTATATGAATTATTTATATTTCAATTTTTATTAAAATATTGCTTCTCGCATACTTTATATAAATTTTCGTTTCTATTTGTTTCTTTATATTACATTCAAATAAAGTTTTCTAAGCTTAAATATTTTACAAAAATTATTTCTGCTATCATCAGCAGTTTATTTTGTTAATTGTTTTTAGGTAAAATTGAATTCAATTTTAATAAATTGTTTGATTAAAAATTTTTACATTTATTTTTCCCAAAGTGGAATTTCCTGACTATCCTAGAAAATAAAATTTACAACAGATTCCATTAGCAAAATGGTACAAGTTACAACTTCTTAGAAACTGTGTTTAACAAGGTACCTAATCAGTGAAATATAAATACCTAAATGGTTTGCTCCAATTTTCAATTTTATTAGTTTGTAGCTGTAACTATAGATAAAGCTAATTAGTTATTAGCTTCAACTATAACTAACCATTCATAACTAAAAAAAAAGTAGTTGCCTGAATTACCTAATAGCTAATTTAGCTACGAGAATCATCTATTGCCTAATAGATAACGGATATTCTTTTAACTGTTATTCCGTAACTATTACCGTTAAATTAGCTGTAGCTTTTAGTTTTTAGCTATAGATAATTTTTGCCAACTCTGCTGAATAGAATATTTTTCCTGTCATTTTCAGCAATTATTTTTTAAAATTATAAATATTGAGAATAAACATTTCACAAAATGAGCCGTATGATATAATAAAACTCAATAAATATATAAATAGTTTCTAATGTTACTCATTAATATGCCATTACCTTGTTTTCTTGAATATTTGTTGGCAACTGTATTAACCGGGACACCTGGAAAGAAACGCTAACATTAGCATACTTTTATATAAATGTATTATTTCAAAAGTCCAGAAGCTCTGGTAAATTTGTATTTACGTATTATTATTACCAATTTTATTTATTTTGGCTAGTTTATCCATCGATTGGTAATCACATTTGTGATTTAATAAACGTAATGATTCGTTCTCCGAAACTAAAAAAAAAAAAACTGTAGGTGATTCCCCTGTTATGAGAGGAAAGAATTTAGAATAAAAAAAAAAAATAACAATAATAAAGTATCATTCGGGGTGAAATTATTGTAACCGCTTTAATTGAGATAATATGTATAAAAAAAAAGAAAAGGAAGTATTCTACATAAGTGATCTGACAAGATCCCCACAACTACGACATTATTTACCTATCGGTCATTTACCCGTTTGTTCAAAGCTGATCATCTCATGAATATTTCTTTCAGTCCAAAAACCATCTCTACTCGCTTGTTTCAATCGCCTAAATGCTACTTCAAATAAATTTACCGGGGCGATGCTAGGCACTTTCTCATTACATTATCTCATTAATAATCTAGTCGAAGCATTCTTGTATAGCCCAAACATTTTCGAAAAAAAACAGCAATATTTTATATTAACCTTGACTTAATGGACAGGATAAGAGGGTAATTTTTTGGCTGAGAACTAACAGCTTCAGTTTTGTTCTGAATATCGTTGCTTTCAGATATAGACTCCAGTTATTGAAAATCATCTAAACATAGAGTGAAGGTAAGTGCCTCATATGCAGTGCAAGTTCAACTTAAACCGAGCATGAAATAACAGCTTCAATGCTAGGGTATTTTTCAGCAGTGTATTTTTGATAGTTGATTTTTCTATAGCCCAAAAATTGCTTTCTGGGTGTGGGAAATAGTTATTTATTATACAAGTGACGAAAGTAGATCATTTTACAACTCGAGTGAAACGTTTACCCACACGAGCGGTAATTTCACGAGAGTTGTAAATTCTACTTTTTTTACGAGTGTAATATTAAATTTTTTCTGTAATCGTACCAGAATATGAACAAAATTAGGATGTTGTGAAGATTATGGTATGTTGTTGGTAGGTTATAAGCATGGTTGTGAAAGGTTATAAGCATAGTTATAAAACAACTAGTATTAATTTATTTTAACATTTTGTTTATTATATATATTTATAGTTACATTACATTTTTTCCCTATTTGTTATTGTAATTACTTTTTGATTTTTGAGGTATTAGTTGACTTAGTGTAATATTGGCATTATCTCGTACTTCTGGAGGAGTTAGTTCCAAATATACTTCTGTTTCACTATCACTATTCATTTTTATGTATAAATTGAAAATGTTTAATTAAATAAAAAATAATATAATAATAATAATATTTAATCAAACAGTGTTTTTTGAAGTTTTTTAATAATATCAAAGATGTCTGTTTAAATTAAAATGATTGTGAAGTAGTGCAGTTATAAACAAGTGCAGGTTATAAACAAGGAAGGTAATTATTATTATATTTAAATTTTAAAATATATTGATTATTTCCACCAATAATTCATTCACATTTCAATTTATTTTGTTAAAATAAATTCTTACAATGTTAAGAAACATTTAAAAGCATTTAATTTCCAACTTCAAATTATTTTTTAATTTATACTTATTACTAATTAAGAAGGCAATTCACTTTCTTCACTTGTGAAGAAAGTAATCACTTTCTTCACTCTATTGCAAAATGTTTCACTTTCTTCACTCATTTCAGTTTAGTAATGTTACCATTATTCAACGATTACAGAAAAAAAGGTTTCAAGTCTGATTTACGCACTTGCCCCACCTAAATAGGTCTAAAAAAAAAAAAAAAAAAACCATTACAGAGAATTGATTATTTATTGGGGTAAGTAACAGATTAAAGAACTCCAACCACTTACTTTGCTCCTTAGATTATATTAGAATACTTGATTACAGAGGCGATGAACTTTGATAATATTCAACTCCTTTAACTTTGCACCAAACCGAAATCAACAAGCATGACAATGAAGCGTCCCAATGAAGTTAACGTAATGCTGCAATCAATAGAGTGCTATAGTAGATTAAAGTTGAAAGGTATGAAATTTGCACTTCATACCACAGAAGACAGTTGGTGTAATACGAAATAACTGACTAATGCACTAGCCCAAAAACTTACTTGTCCTACTTCACCATAATCTGAGGAAATTTTAATTGCTAATCTAAAATGTTAAACTCTTACATTAAATTTTTAAACCTGTTCAAGGTCTAGATAGTCATATAGGTAGATTATGGTACTCTGTAGAAAGGAGCATCCAAAATACTCATCCAAGGAAAATGTTCTGTGACATGGTCTCCTACCTACCTTTTCAAATGAAATGACATAGTTGTGAATTACTCCAATAAGCCTTGAATAATTCTTATTGTCGCAATTTTTACTTTGAAGCGGTATCTTCAATAGAAGATGCCGTGAAATATTTTAAGGACATGATACGTATATTGACTTGAACGTACTGAAAACCTTTTATCAGTTTAAAAGGGCTTTCGTTAGCTTTATTAGTTCTCAGCTACGTTCGCTCATCAAGCACCCAACGGATCCTTTTCAGTGGAGATTGGGACCACACTAACTGCTCGATTTCAACGGAAAACTTATCCTCTTTATTAAAATAAAATGAGTAATGGAATTAATATAAATGCTTTGTTTTTCTTCCATGTCCATTTACTTTTTGTTTAGCTTAGTTTTACAACTTATTTAAAGGTATCAGGTGCGGATCCAGCACGAAATTTGGGTGGGGGGTCATGACCCCCTGTCTCATAATCAAGTGGCGGACAGTACCGGTTTTTAATGTGGTTATTATCTTTTATTAAAAAGGACTGCGATTTTAACAACCAAAAGTGTCAGGTTTAGAGCATAGTAACTATCTTTTTGCATTATTCGCTTAAAAATAAAAAAATTGAAAAGTCAAAATATTTGTAGTTTGTAGAAATTTGGAAATGGTATGAAAAGTGAAAAGATGCAATGAAACGAATAATTTTATTTTGATTTGTACGTTGAGCCTTGTTTTTCCCTTCTCCGTGGTGGAAAAGCCTGCCTAAGGGTTCTCCAGCAGGTTGTAAGTAGTCTATGAATGTGCTTAAGATGCTTATTTTTCTTTACTTGTGTTGTTTATTTTTATCCTATGTTATTTATTTATTTTTTTCAATATTTTTATTTATTATACTTTTATACCCCTGTGAACCCCCTCCCCCCCTGGATCCGCCATTGAAAGGTATTAATATAAGGCATTTCATTATTGATAGATATAAAAAACAACGTGTGTCTTATCATCTTATCAGGTTGAGGCAAGGTTGCAGCTAGTTTGTTCAACCGAATTGTATCTGGTTTGAAAAAAAAAAAAAGGACTTAAAAGTTTATTATTAACAATAATAATAATTTTCGAGTAATACTTTTTAAAATGAGAAATAAGATTTTTTTTTAAAATAATTTTATAAACTTTGAGTAACAGAACTGTTTCTTTATTTCCTAAACGCATTAAAAATTTTGGCTTGCAAAAATATATATAAAAATAAAAAATGCTTTATTCTGTGGTGGAGCTGGAAGAGTTTAATTTCAAAATCAGAATGTTTTCAGTGTGAAGTGCTCAGGTGTTAACTAGTAATTCTATGCTAACATTATTCGGTGGACAGTTTTAATAAAATCCTTAATACACCAGGCCTATATATATATATATATATATATATATATATATATATATATATATATATATATATATATATATATATATATATATATATATTAATCAACATAACTGTGGAATGGAAAAAGTAATGGTTTTGAATGAAACGGCCTAAATATCTAACTTGAAAATGTATCTTCTGAAAGTTGATTTTTATTTTCTGATCTAAGAATAGTGAAAACTTATCATTATTATTATTTTCAATAAAATCAAATAACATAAAAGGTCGATTTAATTTTGTATGTGTAAATCAAGCATAATTTTTTTATTAAAAATCAAATACAATAATTATTTTATGATTTTTCGGAAAGAATAATTATCGATTTATAAAGCTTTCTACCAATGCATTGATAATGTCACTGGTTATAAATACATGTTATAAATTTCGAATTCCTAAGCATTTGTCATTAAAATTTTTAAATTTTAATTTATTTATAAATTTTTTCGTCTTAATAATTTTAGTATTTAAAGTTCATATCACTTAGTCGATCAAGTCGTATGTAACTAATATAGAATTCATACTTGAGTGGTTGTGTACGTATGTATATAGAAAATATAATTCTTGAAATGAATGATTCAGTTCTTTTTCTTGTCTTGACGTCTTCAAAATTATTTTGATAATTGTTAAATATTTTTTACAAGAAGAAAAAGACCAATCTTTATATATATATATATATATATATATATGATTTTATTTCTTAATTTCTTTAATTTTATTTGGAAATTCAACTGGGTAATGCGAATAACTAATATATTTGTTTAACGCGAAATTTAGCTCTGTTTATGCTCGAGTGTGTTTCGAATAGTGCAAATATTTTATTGTTTTTTACCATGTGATTTCCATTTCAAATTGGTGATACGTCATTGATAAAATATCTTTCTCGTTAAACTCTTTACGATTCACAATCTTATGGACTCCTAGAGTGTTATAATTTTTATTATCCATAATCTAATGTATAAATATAATATAAATTAGTTTATAAATTATATTAGATGAATAATATAAAGCAGAATTTTTCAACAACTAATTTAGTTTTAATTATAGTTACTATATTCTTTTATGTGAAATGATAAACAAAGGGAAGACCCTTTAGTTTTATATTGTAAATGGTTTTATTTTGATTAAGTTTTGTTTATATTTATAAAATAGATAACTATTGTGGCGAATATCAGAGCGGTCTCAAAAGGAATTGATTTTGATACATAGTGGATCACATTATTATTTTTAAAATGATATTTTAACATTACAATAAAATACCACAAGATTTTTATATTATGACGGCCTGAATTGCACACAAACAAATTACAGCATTGTTAAAATAGTGGACCATTTTAAATATCATGGAGAAGTAATTAGTAGAAATGGAAGGGATACTCGAAGGATTGAGACCTAAAAACAAAAGTTTGAACTACTAAATTTGAAAGCAAAGGAAAACTCTCAATAAATAAATTAATTGAGGCACAACAGACTTAGTAACCTATAAGCGCCCCATAAACAAGCATTGAAAGATTTGAGAAAAGTCCTCCGAACGATAACCTAAACGATCTGGCATCCGATTACTAATGAATAGATGAGAAGGACCTACCAAGAACTGTTGATGGTAACCGGTCGGTCAATATCTCATGATAAGAAGGCAAAGAAGTTAAAACAGGTGGGACTTACTTGAATACATGAATCGTCGGCGAGCCTCTTTGTAAGTCAAGAGGCAGATAGATAGAAACAACAAAAATGTTCCAGTGCTGCATGTTACAAACTTTAAAGTTAGTAACATTACAATCGTTATTTCTCAGCTGAACGTGTCCCCTTAGGGGCGAATATACTTAGGAGCGAAGAGCTGTGAAAGATACTCTTGGTGATCAATTCCTAACCACTTAAATTCAGGTAGTTACAAGCGGCCGAATCTCGTATGTTAGGGAATTTTTTATTCTTTTTTTTGGGGGGGGGCATATATATCTGTATGTTATTGTATGTAAATGAGTCGAATGGGAAGCCGAATTTGAAAGAGGTTCATTCATATGCGTTGATTTATGTATAGTGGTTTATATTAGTTTATTATCAAATATATTACTTTTTTCCACATATTATTATTATTTTTCTTTTATCAAATAATAAACTAACGATAGAGCCGTTCATTGAATTCAAATAAATGTTCCATTCTCTAAGAGCTTATGTCCTTGTTATACTACCTATTGACATTTATCAATGAATGTATAAATAGAATTGTAAACATGTCTATAAGTTATTCTCAAAAACAAAATTACTAAAACGGTAATCCTTGGGGCAATGGGCGTCCGCAGACAGGAGTGGCAGGGGAAGGCAGTCCCCCCCCCCCAGGAAATATGAGCTACAAAAGCTACAATTAATACATTAGTGTTAATTTACAATATTTATTAAGAATTATATAAAAACATATTTTAATTTGGAATATTAATAAGTCTTATTTGAACACTTAATTGAGCCTTACATAGTCAGAAAACCTAGATCCCCCACCACGGTCATAAAAATTTTACCAACCTGCCCCCTAGACGAAAATTTTACCAGCAGCATGCCTCCCCCCTTAGACGAAACCCTGCGGACACCCTTGATTGGAATCTTTTCTTACGAATTAATTCTTATGCACAGAAGTCCAGTGTCTCCCTCAGTGATTTCCCATAATTGTCGGAATTAGGTCCTACATTTCTTTCAGCCAGAAGCGCCCTCGACAAATGCACTTACAGGTCAGTACAGACCACCTGTGACTTCCTATCATCTCAGCTTTACTCCTTTGTTAGTAGGGTAAACCATACAGTTATTGGCACTCAGTACAGTTATTGGCACCCCAACTTTAACTTAAAGAAACAGGTAAACAAGTCCTAATTTTATTACTAAATATACATGAGTCTAATGTTTGAAGGGTCCTCTAAGTCATCTATGAAGTAAGACTTTAACAAACTAACCATAGGGAAGATTTCACAATTAAATCCACAGGGTGCCATAACTAGATTTGGCACCCTGTGGAAACCTCTTGAATCTTTATGAGGATAGATAATGATGAGCTATAGGAAGTTTCTATTTGATCCCTTTATAAAAAGTATTTTTTTAAATTTTACCACCGAAATGTAGTCTTAAGTGTGCCGATAACTGTACGGGTTACCCTATAGCCTGAAATCGGAAGAGTAGATGCCTGATGTACTGCACCCACAATATATGTCCAAGACTTTACAACATTCATAGGTATTTGAAGACCTTCCGGCCATCAACGCCTTTTCTTTATTAAGATGGAGGGAACTGGGCAAAGGGGCTCTTTGGCTCTTACTCCTTTTTCTCTACCTTTAGCGGTTACCGAAGTCACCTCGTTGTCAACAACTCCTAGAGTTTCGAAATTTACTCCGGATTGTTGGAGGGGGGAGGGGTAATTCTTAACTTAGGTGGATATTGATACCGCCCTCAAGGTTTTGATTCCTGACACACTTTTTGCATCCGCTGCCAATACACCAATCCATCCTTACTTTTGGCCCCCCAGCTCCCCCTTGAATACTTGAAAGTCATTCTGGAAACTTGACCAGCCCAACTAATTCTCCCGAAAGATTGACGAATCTGATCAATTAAAGCTCGTAAAGGTCTTCGAGCTCTTTATTCTTTATGATTCTCACACCCTCTGCAATTTCCACTGGACCAATTATACGCTGTTTTATATGGTCTATATATGTAAGGTGAAGATGAGAAGCTGTGAAAAGAAAAGGGTGATCTGAGTTCTATGTAGTTTGTTTTGTTTACCTGCTGCAGAATCTGCCATGGATGTTACCACCTTCAGAAGCCCAAAGTAACATCGGTTCGCTGCAACCTGACATGTTTAGGCCACAAAAAATCTGATAAAACCGAGGCCTTAGTCCTTTTCCGTTCGGAATTTTACTACCCACCCAATTATTGATAAATCAATAAATATAAAATAATAAATCGTAATAATAGATAATTGTTTCAAATTGGATTTTACATGAAAAAAATAACATTTAATTTTTTTTATATAATAACGACTTTATTGACAAACATTGTGTTCTACTATGAAAACAGTACTACAATAAAAACAAAACATTTAATTTACGAAATAATTATAAGGTTTAGAAAAAATTTAGAGGTAATGAATTTTTTTTTTTTAAATTAGGGCTGCAAGATCTTCTTCTTAGATGTTGAATTTATGCAAGACTAAATGATTCAGTTAAAATAAATCACCAAATTATTCCTTTCTGGACACAGTAATAACCATCAGCATATCAAACTTTTATATAAACCTCGTATTGCAAAAATACGGACGTATTGACGTCACGTATATACTTGAAAGGCGATTGTGCGCTGAAGTACAAGTGGAAAGAGGTTTGTGGTATTTTTATAGCAGATGTGAGGGAGACTTTAGATGCACTTAAACTTGTCCGATCATCAATGGATCAGTCAATAATCGTTCGACCTGACTTCTCAAGTGCTCTTAAAGTACCCCATATTCGAAAGGTTTTATGAAACTTTTGTCGTTTTGAAAACACACAATTTCTTTTAAATGGATTAAATAATCTTCTAGAACAAGAGCCTTTTTATAGGTTCTCGTTCAGCCCATTCTATTGAAAGAATAAAATAAAGCCTTCTTAAACTTCTCTTTCTTATTCTTAAATGTGAAAATTATAATCATATGTATTTTAAATTTACCGACCAGTAACCCCCGGTCAAAAAAACATAAACAGTAAAAAATAGAAATACAACAATCATAAAGTGTAAAAACAGCACATTAATTCATTTACAAAAAGCAGTATAAGCTCGGTTATCCGGACTAACTAGGGCCAAAGACAATATAGTCCGGGAGCCGAGGGCTAAAAAGGTGCCTGATTTGAAGAAAATTTTTGATCATATAGGCTGAAAGTACTCATTTCATAGACAACAGATGTGAACGTCTGCCTCCTCAGATTGCCATAAATTTATAGGCGAACAAAATCAACATTTTCGAAGTTTGTTCAATTTTTCGCTAATAACTCGAAAACGATTTATCGCAGAAGAAATAGTGTTCTTTCTAAAATAAAGGGGCATTATATTTGGTGTCGACTGAGGTTCTCACAGCTAAAATCGGTTAGGTCTTTTCGCCAAAACCGATTGTCAATTTAGTCACTTTAGCGGAAAAATGAATTACGCTCATGTTCCAAAGCCTGCAATTTAAAGAGGGTTACTCCAAATAAAAAATGTTAATAGTTATTGAATATCAAATTCTGTGTGAAACGATCTCATTAATTTTAAAATTAGCCCACTCCTGTGGAGACAAAGTAATTAAAACATGAACGTATTGAGCGTTTTGTGGTCTAAAATCCGTGAAATTGTTTTTCAGTTTTTCGCATATAATTTGGCAAATACAGATCATAAAGTATTGCTTTCTTCTTACTATAAGAGGCTAAACTATTGCAAATAGAATGGTATATTTGAAGTTTAAATCGGTTTAGTGGTTTAGCCGGGTTGTGTACATCAAAAATCTGTAACTTTTACGATTGTGGTGGAAACCGTGTTCCAACGCCTCTAACTCAAAAACATCAAGTTTAAATTAAAAATGTTTTTGATGAAAGTTGCATAGCGTCAAATTTAGCATGAAACAAGCCCCTTACACACAACATTAGCTAAATCCTGCGTGGAAATACAAATAAAAACGTGAAAGAATTCGGAGTAGTTACTTCCTGCTAGGAGTTCGGTTTTTGAAGTATTAACCATTTTGAACTAATTAAACAACCATCTTCCATCTGTTAAAATAAAAGATAAATTTTGCCAAGTACCTACCTGTCTAAGTAGTTATTTTTATGAATATTATATCAAATCCCCTGATACTTCAAAAAATTTTAGCAGGAAGTAACCACTACGAATTCTTTCACTTTTTATTTGTATTTCCACACAGGTTTTAGCTAATGTTGTGTGTAAGGAGCTTGTTTCATGCTAAATTTGGTGCTCTGGAACTTTTATCAAAAACATTTTTCATTTAAACTAGATGTTTTTGAATTATAGGCCTTGGAACACGGTTTCCGCCAAAATCGTAAAAATTACAGATTTTTGATGTTCCTAACCCGGAACTAACGGAACTAACGGTCCTAAACCACTGAACCCATTTAAACTTCAAATATATCATTCTATTTGCAATAGTTTAGCCTCTTATATAATTGTCATCCTATATTTTATAATCTTATCTTACAAAATACAGGTAATAAAAAAAAACCCTCTAATAAGCGAGTTTGAATTTATTGCGATAGATATCATATATTTTGATAATAAAGAATTATTTGGTAAAGTTTCCCGATGTTACTTCTGGACCTGGCCTATTTCGGGAGGTTATGTTACCCAAATTTAAGGGGACTTTCATTGCGTACTTTTCAGTTATAAAGTGCCTTGATTAGCTTTAGTAGACACAGCTTTCGACTCCCACTCCCTACGGTCGCTCTTCAGAGACAAACACACGGAATGGGTCCTTTTCAGTGGGGATCGAGGCCAAACTAAACTGCACCATGTTGGTTTTGCCCACAAGTAATATCAGGAAACTATACCGATCATTTTTTGAATAAATTCGTAAAAAAAAAACTTTTTTCATACTTTTATTTTTTTCGGCATTCAGGATTTGGTTCAATTCCGCTATATTTGGCCTTTTATTAAAGCTTTATAGTCAGATAATCATAGATTAATAGATCAAATATTTATCTATAGATTGGAATAAGTAATGGTTCCCTAAAAACTGATGTGATACTCGGGCGCATTCGGACCTACGCCACATCATTCCTACTCATTTACTCATCTATCTATTTTAATGTATTATTTTGATTGTGGTAAATATAATATATTTATATATAATATAATACATTGATAGTTGCAAACATTTAGCTGACAGAAAAATTCATATGAAATCATTCATAAAAAATACATACATATGTATATATATATATATGTATATATACAAAGTCTGGGTAAGGGGGGACACTCAGGGATAGAGGACAATGAAAGAGCGGACAGGCTTGCGAAGCTAGCTGCTCACAGAGACCTCCCGCCATCGTACGATAAGTAGGTATAAAAGTTCCGATAACCTTCATCAAAGCGGACATCCGAAAGGATACGGTAGTTTGGTGGAAGCTGTGAAAAGAAAAGGGTGATCTGTGTTCTATGTAGTTTGTTTTGTTTGCCTGCTGCAGAATCTGCCATGGATGTTACCACCTTCAGAAGCCCAAAGTAACATCGGTTCGCTGCAACCTGACATGTTTAGGCCACAAAAAATCTGATAAAACCGAGGCCTTAGCCCTTTTCCGTGCGGAATTGTACTACGCACCCAATTATTGATAAATCAATAAATATAAAATAATAAATCGTAATAATAGATAATTGTTTCAAATTGGATTTATAGAAAAATTCATATGAAATCATTCATAAAAAATACATACATATGTATATATATATATATATATATATATATATATATAAATAGCTGCTCACAGAGACCTCCCGCCATCGTACGATAAGTAGGTATAAAAGTTCCGATAACTTTCATCAAAGCGGACATCCTAAAGGATACGGTAGTTTGGTGGAACCTAGCCTGGACTGCTTCCTCGAAATCACCGAGCCTTCATAGGTTTGTTCCCCTAATAACATATCACAATCATAAAAGAATACTAATTATTGACTGCAAACTGACACAAATTCTTTCTGAACACGGTCAAACTGAACAATATTTAACACGCTTTAATATACTATGCAATGGCAAGTGACCACACGACAGACAGATACACAATTTTCAACACTTAATATTTAACTTCTAAACAACATTCGTGCAAAACTTAACCAGAACTTTCTTTTAAAACGAGGGATATGGCCTGGAACAGAACAGAGACTGATAAAAAAATTTAAATAAGACTTTCTTGAATTTATCAGGAAGATTAGACTTACTGACTGACGAATGTAGGAAGGCAGTTTAAATTATTTAGTTTTATATATGTATATAGCTTGTTGTGTTTTTTATTTAATTTATTTCGGTTTACTTGTTTATTTGATCTTTTGTTTTCTTTGTAACTTTTTTTTTCTATTTTTTTAACGCAATTTTAAAACGTTTTTAATGTAATGTTATTTATAATGTTTTTTTCTTTGTAACTTTTCATATATTTTGTTTTCGTTTTTTACATCAGTTTGGCATATAAATTGTACAAATTGTTTACTACATTATATAACATTTAATGTGCCTAATGAAATAGGCATGGAGCATGTTAAAATCATCCAATAAACTCTCCTTCTTTGGGGCTACCATAGAGGGAAAATAGAAAAAAAAAATTCTTTATTTTTTGAAGAGCCCATGTCTGACCTTCAAGGACATTTTCCTTAAAAACTGGGGTTATCTATTTATAGACCTCGACTCGCTCTCTTTTTTGCTTCTCTTACATTTCTATAGGCCGTTATATGAAAACTGAATAATATATCGTTGGAAAGCTGAGAAATTAGATGAAGAAACTTATTTATTTTATAAAGTTGTAGAAGGTAATTGATATGAATGAAGAAATAATAATATCTACTATTATTTAATTTAGCGGAAACTATTTCTTTCCTGGGGTAGCCAATTGAAATTGTCACAAAACTAAATAAAAAATGAGGGTTTGTTGCTTTTGAATTTTTAGGCTTCCATAGTCGAATAATAAATAATAATGGCAATTATTTTGTGAGAGCAGAAAATATTTAAAGGAGTTTTGTGGGCGGAAAAAAATATGGTACCAGTTAATCTTTAACAACTTTACTTTAGTTTCCAAACTTTAGTCCCAAAATAGATTTTAGTAGTGAGATATGCACTCTTTCTGCTTTAGCGGAAATCGCTGTAGTTTTCTGAAAAGCGACAAATATTTAAAAGTTAGGTTTCAACTTACTTTGTCACGTAAATAGCCCTTTAATCGATTCCCGTTTAAGATATTCGAGAAAAAATCAACTGTTCAAAACTCGAGTATTGATGTAATAAGAAGAGGCTTGTCCAGCTAGTTAGGGACAAAGTGGATTTATGTTTGCAACCCACTCATGGGCGGATCCAGCCGGTTGTGAATAGGGGGCTGCAGCGCTATAGCTCTTCCCCTGGATCTATAAATCAGCATTTTTACCAGCAGCATGTTCCTTTCCCAATACTAAAATTCTACGTGTTCTGCAAATTATTTGTTCTTTACCTTACTTCCTTATTTTTAGTAAAGTTAAATTTCATCTTTAAATGACAAAACTTTTCCAAAGTCTGCAGCCTCAACAGCCCTATCACATACACCAATGAGACCACTCAAAAACTACATCAAATCAAAAATTTGTGCCAAATGTCACATTTTATAATAATTACCTTACGGAGATTGGAAAAAATATATATATTTTTCAAAATTAATATATATGTATATATTACTTTAATTGCGAAAAAAGAGTGTTTTTCCTCTGAAGTTGCTAAATTACACATTTAAACAACGCGCTTGATTCCTACTCTTAAGTAGGTTTGTTAGCGAATCGCATCAGATTTTTTTTTTTGCATGTTTTATATTTTACAGAGAAAAATCTACATGGGCTCATCATTCAGAGTACAAGTAAAAATGTAGTATTTTACAATTAAAGTGTTTAATAAGTTGTTAAAAATTGTAATTATTGATAATTTTAAATATCTTTTATATGCATATATGTCCCAACTTATTTAGTAGTCGGCAAAGTACCTTTTCTTCCTTAAATTCTGAAAAATGAAGCTCTGAAACCGATCAATTACAAATTTGGAACTGAAAAATATTTCAAGAATGATTTTACAAGTCAGAATTAATAAATAAACCTATAAAACATTTTATATTATAATAAATAAATGTTTTAACTTTTTTTTTATTTAATTAAAGTAATACACTCTTAAAACAGTCCATATATTTTCCAGACATTCATATATCTACAATATAAGACGCTTTCGGCGTCTTAAGCGCCATATTCATCACCTGTAATTATAATGAAATACCTAGTCAAAAACATCCGTCAATACATATCCATAAGCACAGGCTTGATGGTCAATTTTTAAGAAATGAAGTAGATAAGTTTTGAATAGCCTACATGGATTTGTTTAAAGTAATTTTTTATCAATCACTATTGTTTAATTTAGGTATCGGTTAAAAATCGAGCTACTAAATACTATTGAAATATTTTTTAAATTTATTACAGGTGCGCTATTGAGCGGCAACACGTGGGGGCGGCAATACTCTGTTTTTTCCACACCAATAAAATAAATTTTAAGTTAACCTATTTTTTTTTCTTAATTCTTTAATTATTAATCTGTATTTAGCTAACGATCATAATTTATTCATTTTATGATTTTAAAATAAAATCCATTTCGTTGTATTGCTTTTTTTTTTTTAATTTGATTTTAATTATGAAAAAAATATACATTAACTATAAAAGTATTGTACTTTTTGAACATCCAGCTGGAACTGATATTACACTCTACAATGTGATCTATGATTTTACATTCGTAAAATATTTTTAGCGGGAAATATGTAAATGTTATAGGCATGCGCCTAATGATTGTACATACGCTGTAAGGAATGTTATCCATATGAGATGTGAGAGGTGACTATGTTCTACTGAGTGTGATTCATTACTGATGAGGTATTCTTGGAATATCCTCTGGCGCACCTGTGTTTTATTAAGGAATAACCAACCCCAATTTACATTTCCAATATGGTATCTACGATATCTCTATACATCCTCCCCCTGCTTCTATAAAAACTGTGTTTTATGCAATATACATTAATGGGTATGGTCTTTAGTTTTTTTTTTTTACTAAGTATAATTCAATAACCTTCAAATTCCAAACATCATCTAATTTATTCATAAATCTACGTTTCGAACGGACGGTCCATAATCAAGAAACTATCCTCAGACAAAAACAAAGTTTTTAGTCTATTATCTATTGTTTAAAGGTTTTAATTTCATAAATCTACTTACAAAATTTATATTTTATAATGATTTATAAAGTCATCAATAGTTTATCACCAATAATATTAAAAATTCAACCAAAAAAAAATAAAATAAATTAATCTTTATTAATAATAATTACCAACATTTTGAACTTTGTATTTAAAAAAAGTAATCTAATTATTTTAAACATATTTTTTCAATATTATAAACACAATTGTTTACTTACAACGTTTTCTAGGTTTATAACTTGTTTAGTTTCTGTTTCATTCTTTATTAATAATAATAATAAATTTTGGTAATTAATCTTTCGTTTTTTTTTCACGCAAAATATCAACCAGATGTATAATGATTACTGATTGTACATTATCAAACAATCAGCTTTATTTCATTCTTAGGAGCACCATTTCACGTAATAAATAATAAATAATAATGTAAAAAAACGGTAATGTTACACGATTGTAAAATAATATTTGCCCACAAGTGTTGACAAATTAAAAGAATTTGAGGCTCAAAGACATCAACAAAAGCAGGTCCGAGTGGAATCAGGGTAAGAATAGTACTGTTGGGGTTGAAAACTTTGGACAAAATCGAACTAATGAGTTGACTGGCTGCAGTAGATTGGCTTCACAATCATGTCAACCGGAGTTTAAGAACATCTAAAGTATCTAGAGTGTACAGGGTTTAGGTCTGGCAGATTAAAGCCGTGAAGGGACTGCTGTGTAAGACGCTGAAGGTTCATGGCCAGTCCGAGCGGTTGAATATAGGTATAAATATAATATAAATTAGTTGTTGTAAAATTCTGCTTTATATTATTCATCTAATATAAAGCAGAATTTTTCAACAACTAATTTAGTTTTAATTATAGTTACTATATTCTTTTATGTGAAAGAACATCACGTCATTTTGCTGTGGTTTGAATCATTTTTAGGTTGACGTCACCGCTGCTGTGGCTACAATCATTGGGGAAGTCTTTGGCATCGAGCTTAATGACAGTGACCTGGACGAAGTATTGGTGTGAGCCCACCTAGAAATGAGGCACGGCTGCAAATGCCGAGCGTCGCCGACCTTGAGGGGTCCCCCACTTATTGGGCTATACAAATTTCTTACAAACATAATCAATAAACAAGAATTTATTTGAATTTCCTATAAACAAATAAAAATAAAATAAATTTCCCATTAAATCATTAGATTTTCCGATGAAGGTGAATTATGTTATTCAATACTTCATCATGAATCCTATCTGGCATTAATTACTTCCAGCTATAACATTATTGCTATTACATAATCACCCAATCACTAATAACTAAGAAAGTGATGACCACGGCTGAATCCTAAATATAGTTTAAATAAAACCAATAACAATTAATATGGACTTGATAACAAATTGATGAAAATATATAGCAATGTAAAATTAACTGATAAACATAATATATTTTATAAAAATTATATTTAATATAAGTGTTAATGTGTATATTTAATATAAGTGATAATGGCAGGGAATATTCTAAAAGTATATAAATGGCTGAAAAAACACCAAAGTGAAATAAAAAAGACAAAATATAGAAGAAATACAAAAGGATTTCGAATGAATCAAACAATATGATTATATATATATATATATATATATATATATATATATATATATATATATATATATATATGTAATCATCTTGCTGACAGAGTCCACAGTCTAAGATGGCAGTTGTAGGAGAAGGGACTTTAAATAGATGTTGGAAGACAGAGAAAAATCATATCAAGTTCCAAAAAGCCAGTGGCAGCTAAATACATTTTAAGCCCAGAGATATTGCATAGGATAAATCCCTGATCGCTGACAAATAAACAATATTGAATAGATAGGCCGATCATTTTGAAGGCCTTCTCTTGGGTTAATGCTGAAGCAGATATCAGATGGCTTACTATGAATGTAGAAGCACTAGAAGCAGATCATATGGACGTTAAAGATGAAGAAGAAACTCAAGAAGCTCTGACGAAGCTTAAGTAAGGACCAGGTATAAACAATATCCCAGCAGTGCTGCTGAAGCATTGTGGAAACGAACTGGTGAAATTTTTTCGGGACCTTATAGCACCAGGTTTAGACTGTAGTGAGGATACGAATGAAATGGAAAACAGTTATTTTTCCAATACATAAGAAAGGGGAAACCATCTCTGTTAGTAATTACAGGGGAATATTCTTATGACATTATGCATATAAGAATTTCTCCATTGTCTTGTTCTACTGGTTGCTTCCATAATATGAGGGAGTGAATGGGAAATATAAGTTTGAATTTTAAAGATGACGGTCAACAATTGACCAGATAGTCACATGCTGTTGGAAATGAGTCAAGAATAAAATATAACAACACACCTTTTTATATAACAACAAAATATTTGTTGACTTCCAGCAAGCATCTAGAGTAATGCTTCAAATGAATCTTAGTTTGTCCGGATTAATATTTTTTAAATTCCTGTTTAGCAGCTTAAGGAATACAATAGAATGGAAGTTTTCTGTTGGAATATATGGACGTTCTGAAAATTCTAATAAAATGTGTTATATGATTGTTAGCAAATTACATAAATTTATGTAGAGATTCCAAAATTACCCCGTAGGTAAGAAATGCCGCAGTTAAAAAAATGAGTTGTTATGTGTTTGTATGTATAAAGTTCAATCAATCATTTCTTTGCTTAAACCTCAAGTGAGAAGATTATTCTTAGTCCAGAGGGACATGGGTAAAAAATAATCTAATTCTCAAAAGAGTAAAACCCTATTCACTCTGACAATATAATTAATTTTACTTTGTTGTTAAACTGAATGTGGGCACCATCTCATTTAAATTAAATTTACTAAAAATGTCTCAGAGCTTCTGTAGAGACAAATTTATCTTGAAAGAAGTCGGCTAAATTTAATAATATCCTCAAGACATTAATACTAGCTTATTTGAAAGGAGACCTTCAAGAAGCAGTATTGATATTGAAATTGAATTATACAGCAACTAAAGTAGTCTTGAAATTCATCAAAGTTGGCAGGTCACTATGTGCTCTAATTGTTTTGTTTTTTAATTATTCAACTATTACTAACTTTTGAATGTTCTAATTTTAGAATAAAATATTAAAATGTTTTTCTTTAATTAATAATATATTCATTTTTTCTAATTTGAAGCTGGAAATATCTTTTCTGTTCATTAGAATTAATTATAATTGATATCTATGAGTTGGGGTTCAATTATGCATGGATAATTAAATTATATAAAACTTCATGGAACTGTATGCTCTGAAGGTAATATCAAAAATTAATATATACAAACAGAGAGATAAAGGCTGACATGATAGTTTCTTACATGTAGGTGAAAGGACAAAAGGTTTCTGTTTCCTTACTATTTGAAGTTTAGTTATTTTTTTAGAAGAATAAATAGGAAATTATTCAATGAACTATATTTCATAATGAATTATTCATTTTAAAAAAACATTATGTTTAATATTCATATTATTACCAGATAAATTACTACCAAATTTTAAACTGGCAAGGTGGTTTAAATAAATAATTTCCATCATATTTTATATTATTACAGTACAGGTGGGATATATATACCTAATGGTTAGGAAATGGTCCATAGATCAGATATTTTTCTTTATTATTTTATAAGCAGATTTTATATATTAATAAACAAATTGGACTTCAAAGACCAGAGAGTCTTGAATATTAACATATAAGACATAAGGACATGGACTCGATCAAAACTGCTACAAAGAGACAATAAGACTCTAAAAATACATGAATAATTAGTTGTTCTACAAATAAAACAAATAGGAACAAAACATTTATGAATATGCTAAATTAAATTATAAGCTATATAACTTTCTTATTTTTTCTAACAATTTACATTAAGTGATTATAAATGTGTTCCTCAACAATTTATGATTCCCACATGGAATAATAGCAGTCACAATTATAATATATTCACATTTTGCGATTAAATATTATACAACAAATATAACAGATTTGTGGCTATGTAAATTTCCACATTATTTACAGTTCTTCCCTCCGAATATAATTTAGTGATACAAGTACACACACATGTATAAAGAAAACACACAGTTGCATTCATGCCAAGCCAAAATAAAATATATGTATATAGTGTATTTTTATACACACATGTATTTATCAGGCAAAACTATACACAGGATCCATACAAACAAAAAATAACACATGTTTGTGTACATGTAAAAATCTGTATGTCTTCTTTTTGGATTTTACTTTTGGATTGTATACACATACAAATTTTAAAAACACAACCACTCAAATACAGTTATACACTCGTTTGTTGAAAAAAATAAAACTTACTTAGGTGAACCTGTAAAAAAATAAAAAAATTAAGAATATAAATAAAATAAATGAAATTATGACTATCTTCTTTCATTTTTATTTATTTTTCAATTTCAATATTTTATTGCTGCATACCTAAGTGGACACAATGGAATACTTGTTCTTTTTATGTCTGCAAAGAATACTCAATGATTACCATTTGAAACCATTATTTTTGGACTCTGAATTTAATGTATATATATATATAATCACAGGCACTCAAAAAAAGTGGGTAAAATTAATTTAAATTTAAACTCTTATAGTCATATATGCAATTTGGATGAGCAGTTATTTATAAAAGAAATAAGGTTTTTTTGTTGTTTTTTTTCAATTAAAGAACCTTTGGTCTTATGATCATTGAACTCCACTTTAAAAAATTGTAATATCTTAATATAGGTATGAATAGTTTTGCAGATATGTGCATAATTATATTAAAAGAAAAGTTTATAATTTTGAAGTTGTAAATTAAATAATTATACTTTGAAAAACAAAATAGTATGATTATAATAGTTATAGGTCTATGCATGAATATAAATACGAAATTTTTAATGATGCTAAATTAAGCCTCTATGTTTTCACTTTTTTATTTCTTTTGAAGAAAACAGATTTTCACTAATTGTAAACAAAGAAGTATGTTATCATAAGTAGAGATTACAAAAGAAAGAACATAATGTTTTCAACCAAGTTTATTCTTGGCTTTGAAAAAGATCGTATTTCTAAATGTAAAGAAACAATTACAAGTCCGTTAATATATTTTTAAACAGTACTGTAACACCATTGATTAACCTAAAATAATACTGCACACATAACAATTTAACATTTACAGTCTAACTAAACCTCCATACCTAATCATTTGTATAAAAATTATGTTTTATTATTTTTTAAAAATAATGTGTGCGTACCTAAATGCTGTTTAACATAACAAGAGATTAGCTTGATGTGGCTATTCTAAAATATAAACAGAGTGCCAATATTTTCTTATAATTTATGAAAATGCATTCTGTGTAGCTATTAGAAATACATTTTGATTTCAGGTGGTCACAACAGCAGCACTGTTAATGATTTGTACTTGAACTTAAATAGAATAAAAAATAAAATAAAAACTAATAAAATATTTAGTTTTGGTAAGGTCATCTAAATAAAATATTTACAAATATTAACAAATGAAAATTGTACAGAAATTTCTTAAAAAATAAAATATTAAATTATCACATAACAAAACTAATACTAAATTGATAATAATAGAAAAAAGAAACTAACAAGTTAGTAATCCACAACATCAGTTCCATGTTTATCATCCATATACTGGGATAACATCCTTTCTGAGTCTGGAATATTACATATTTATAGAAGTGTATAAAATGTATAGTCTAACTTTATTATTAATCTAATCATTATTATTATTTATTATATTATTATATCAGAGTCAACAGTTATACGACTAGTCACAACACAATTCACTCTCTAAACATATGAGTACACTCATACAAGAATATACATCCATTCGAATACGAAAACAAAAAAAAAAAAGATCCCCCCTCCCCAAGGGCACATCATATGATGTATGCAATATACAATATGAATGTGCTATTTTTTTGGGTGGGTGAAATACATATTTTCATACATTTTATATTTATATAGTAAATTAACATAAATATTTTCTCCTATAAAATATTAAAGCCCATTACATATCCAGTGTATTATTTATCTCTATAAATGAGATTATTCCAGTAGGCCATGACAATTTACCCACTTCTAGGCCGTGAAAGATGTTTAAAACATTTTTCAAATTAATCAAGCCTTGATCTGTCAACTTTTCGTTATTTCTGATACGAGCATTAACAGCGCATCATTAATATAATTAATTAAAGCTTTCAACTCTACCATAATATGGCATGATACCTTATCAACTTGAATAAACAATGAATAAAATAAATTATTATATATTTAAAGCTTTTATATCCTCTGTTGGAAAACAGTTTATTATATTGCCTTTAATTATTATCGATAAATTTTACAACTATGATTAAAAACAAAAAAAAACATTAATACTTGTATATTGGTGGAGTTTATATCAATTCCATGCTCTCAATGGTTTTTTCTTCTCCTCTTTTTCAAAATTTACTTAGTTCCACCAAAACAACAAGTAGTTACATGAGTTTCTTAAATTATATTTTATTTAAAATGAATGAAAATTGGATAAAAAGACATAAACAATAATTTATATATAAAATATTACAGCGAATTAGATGTTTATTACACTAAAAGAGTTATTAAGAAGAGTAATTATTTTATTTACTTTAGAGTGATATAAAGTTAAATATTTACTAACATCAGAATCAAACAGTCTTATTAAACTATATTTTTAATAACATATATATAAATGTAGAACAGTTTAAACTTCATGGCTATTAACATTGATGTAATTCTTTTACATTTAAACATTGAATATTTAAAAATGATTAATACATGTTTTTAAGTATTGCAGAACCTGAATTAATAGCATTGGTCCTAAAGAAATAAATGAATAAAATCAGCATGACACAATCTAAAACAGAGTAGTTAATTAATATTAGTATAAATAATGGTAAATTTATTTTTCTTTCTTCTTTTTTTCAAAATATTATATTAATGGCTAGTTAGAATTGAAATATTACCTGCATGTATACCATGAAAAATATAATTACAAAAAAAAAGAAGAAAAATGTGAAGATTGAGATCTCATTAAAATTATATATGCATTATGTTAGTCATTAGATTTAGTAATACAAAGATTAAATGGATTATTAAACACCGAAATCCTACATTTAAAACATTGGTTACACACTTAGAAATCAAATTGTTCAACTGGATTCAATGGCATATTGGAACACAGCAAGAGAATGGTCCTACATGTGCAACAAAAACTGGTCATTTGTTTTCTTTATTCTGGTCGTTCATTTCTGTATTCGTGCAACATTTTTTGTTATTACAAATTTAAATAATATAAAAATTTGGTGAAATATAAAAATATAAATAAAAAATGGTTTTTAATAAGGTAATAAAAAGGAAGCTACATAAATAAAAAAACAGTAATACATTGTGATGACTAATGTTAAACCTTGTATGGTTAATAAATGTTAGCCCATTATATCTGACATGATGCATGAATGAATGTATGTTAACAAATGTATATATATTTTTTATTTTGAATTACATTCTATTCATATATATTTATAGTGTTCATGATAATATGTCTGTGTGCCTCAATAAAAAATTGATTTAAAATTGAATAAAAATTATCAAAGATTTGTAGAACATGTTTTTGACTTTATTTCTGAATGCACCGAACTGTCTGATATAATGTTCATATAATAGATATATGAAAATATCAAAATTACTATTCAAATAGTGCCTTGAGTATGATTAGTAGCTTTTCTATCCATTTTCCTCTCAGTAACCCTTCTAGTGCTATGTTAAACTAGATGAATTATGAACCTGTTGCAAATACAAAGGTAATTGACAATAAAATTGGTATTTTTTAATATATATATATATATATATATATATATATATATATATATATATTTCAATACTGTAAGATTCCTTAATGTCAAGATGAAGTAAAATTTATTTTTGAATTAAGTACTCAAGTTATAACAAAATAAGTACTTATCCTTAATTAATTCCAAACTTATTATTATATTTTGTAAATTTATTCTAATTAAATGATTGATTAGGAAACTTCAGATTATACATTCATTAAATTAATGTTTGAGTTTTAATGAATTTTTCAGTTTACATGTTGGACCATTTTATATTACATCATAAATAGAATTGTGATATACATTTATATCTAACTTATATATCAATAGAAGGATTTCAACTATATTTTTATATTGTAGTAACACCAAATTCTTACATGCTTACATAGATACACTTATACACCCACTCACTCACACACATACATATATATACACACACATATATATATATATATATATATATATATAATGTGGATACATAATATATGTGTAAGTATTATACTAAACTATCAACTATTTTTATTCACGGGCACCAGAGGACTTTGCCTCTGCACCACTCGCAACATCACTGTCGCCATTTTGGAGCTGGGCAAGTTGCTTGAAGAGAGGACTGTTGACAAACCGCGGATAGGAATCTCTATGCATCAGGGTGTAGATTTGCAACTGAGCTTCATCAAAGGTATGCGGAGTAGGGGAAATCATATTTCTGTTAACAATTTCCCTCACTCTGGAATCCAAACTTACCTAAAAAAATGAAAGCGAACCTTAAATTATTAAGTAATAATTACCCAAATTTTCAATCCTTGGGAAACGAAAATGAGAATTTCTGTAACATTAAGAAATGGATGAAAACTCCTAAACTTTGTCAAAATCATTAATTCACATAGTATATAAAAAGAAAAAAACCCTGAGTAAGATCAGTCAAAGAGCCATCTGTTTTTAATTTTAAAATTAATTTTTTTTTTTTTTTTTTTTTTTTACAAATCTGTTGACCTGAAATGAAATCATAAATGAAAATAAAGGATAATGTAGTGTTTCTCTTTTTATTTTAAAAAGGCTAACACTGAAACCTGTTAGCATGGGCGTACCCAGCGGGGGGCAGGGGGGGCAGCTGCCCCCCCCCCATGGAAGGCTGGGTGCAATCATTTTTTAAGCTTTTAAGGCGGGAAGCAGTAATAGAATAATTTTTTTCAAGCAAATAATTGTAATAACTTAGTTGATAAAGCACTGCTATAATTATACATAATTTTGGTTTCATTCACCTTTTCCGTGGTAAGATGTTACAACCTGAATGACCATAGCTTGCCCCCCCCTAGTTTTGATCCTGGGTACGCCCTTGCCTGTTAATATTACCTTAAAAGGTGGTATATGTGTTTAATTTAAAATTTATTTTATAAAAAAATAGATTCTTCATGGTAAATAAAAAAAAAATATAATCACATCTAGTAAAATAATAATTTAAGCATAAATTTATTTACAAATTCATGAATTTCAAACGGAGTTAATTGCATTCATAAGAGCTAATTAAAAAAATATTTCAGCAAATAGTTAAAGAAATAGGTGAAATTAAAATTAAAATAATAAAATAATGGTAATATCATAAAATAGCTAATCATTAATCTATAACTTAAAGCATTATATATTATATTTACTGTACTATATTTTATTTTATAAAAAAAATAGATTCTTCATGGTAAATAAAAAAAAAAAAATATAATCACATCTAGTAAAATAATAATTTAAGCATAAATTTATTTACAAATTCATGAATTGCAAACGGAATTAATTGCATTCATATGAGCTAATAAAAAAAAAAAATTTAATCACATCTAGTAAAATAATAATTTAAGCATTAATTTATTTACAAATTCATGAATTGCAGTCATGAGTTAATTGCATTCATATGAGCTAATAAAAAAAAAAAATTCAGCAAATAGTTAAAGAAATAGGTGAAATTAAAATTAAAATAATGGTAATATCATAAAATAGCTAGTCATTAATCTATAACTTAAAGCATTATATATTATATTTACTGAGGCATTAGCCTGAATTTTTTCGAGATAATAGTTCAAAACTTTTAGGAGCTAGTTAATATACCTCTTTTGGAGAGAGGATAGAGATGTAATCCTCATATATGAATCTTGCCTTCTCTTCAATAAGGTCTGGATTTCCCTCTCGTTTCAATTCTTCACAGGCAAGCCAGAAAAGTATGTTTTCCTCGCTGTATTCGCATCTCAGAAACTCACGGAAAACTTTACGCCCAGCTAAAAATTCAATTTTTTATTATATATATTAATAAAAAAAAACAAAAAAAAAACAACATAGCAAAGTTTTAATAAAACTATCAAAGATGTTACGTATGTGCTTATTCATACTGAGATGTAAAAAGTTTTCAAACAAAAAAATAGTTGAAAAAATAGTAAATAAAAAACTACAACTAGTTAGAATTTCATCTGGTTTCAGAAATATCAATATTATAATTTCTTATGAAATATGTAAAAAGTAACTGTTAGAGAACAAATGTAAAAACCTTTAAATTATTTGGATTTTTTTTTTTGTATTGAATTTATTTTTCTCATTAAAAAATTAGTGTGCAATAAAAAAAGTACAAAATAAAATGAACAACTGTAAGAGTTACATTTTCAGTTAAAAAGGGCCTTCATTAGCTTTATTAGATTTCAGCTTTCGACTTACACTTGCTCAAAAGGTATGACAAACTTCCAACGGGCCTTTTCAGTGAAGATCGGGGCCAGACTAACCGCCCCTTTTCAACGGAATACGGCGCAAAGTTCTATTTTCAAATTTGTATATCAAATTCAAATCTTCAAAAAATTATATTGATGATAAAGTATTACCGAATTGATGAAACGTCTTTATTACTCGTATCCAGAGTTAGAGGATAGGTTGTAGACGGTGCCCTTACACTAGTACACAAGTACCTTTAATATTTTGGAGCATTTGTTGTACCAGCAGAGAGTTAATACGAAAAATTGCAGATAGACGGACTTTAGACGGAAATGTGAAATTAGTGCAGTTTCATAAAGAGCTTTAAAGATTGTATGAGCTGCACCTTTCCTTTGCATCCAATTGCTGACCCAAATCATTCTTTTTTTTTTTTTTTTTCTATAACACTTTCAGCACGATATATATTATTATTTTTATAACCACTTTTATTACCTTATGAACCGTGACTAATCGTCGTGAGTTTGGCACAACATTGAAATTTTTAGCTACAGAAAAGATGCCAGTACACAGGTAACAGTAGATGTTTAATTTCAAGGGCAGTAGCTCGCACCTGGGCGAGTCGAGCTACGAGCATGCGAGTGAAAAGGGCCCTCCCTACAGCTACACTGTCTTCTCGTCAAGTCAGTTACTTGATCTGTGTACCAAGCCTTAAATTATCCTAAAATTCTTTGTTTCAAGCTACCTCTTTTGAAATGGTAACTTTAATTTAAAATTTTAACCAGAAATGGAATTTTCACAGAATGTACGAAGATTTGATTTAATTTTTATCTTATACTGTAATGTGACATGTGCTTCTTCTGACATGCAAATATATGTTACTGAAATACCTAATTGTAATTAATTCTTTTTGTCATGTTAAGATTTATTTTTAAAGAAAATAAGGAAGTTAATGTTGTAACTTACTTCAATTGTTTAATGCCAAACAGTAAAATTTAAATATTAGAACTTAAGTGATAATGAATTGAAGAAAAACCGTAGGATTTAACATCAAACTTTTAAATAAACAAGTATATCAGTGATTATATTTTCATTTGAACAGCAAAACTTTCATTTCAAAGTTTATTATTCAAACAAAGTTTTATATTCCCCACCAGAATATATAAAATCCGCATAGTTTTAATCTATTCTTAAACAATTAAATATTTCCAAATTGTCGAATTACTTAAAAGGAATGAAGGATAAGTATATATAAATAGAGGTTTCTGCCCCCCTCCTCCCACAACCCTCTGAGCCCTAAGCCCTAAGCCTTCATCCAATAAGTCCCTAGCCTCAACATTAAGCGCAAGTCTTAAACCTTAAGCATAAGCTCTTTATTGTTACTTAAATATCGATATACCTGTAACTGCTCATAAATAGTGTAAAAAGAGATGTTGGAACGTTTGTATAAAGTGTTTTTGTTATTATCAACAACCTAAAAAAAATCATGACTATTATTGTTTCATACCCACAATATTTATGTGTATGAAAGTGTTGAAAAGGAGAACCATAGGAAACATGTTTATAACCTCCTTAAAAACCGAATTTATTGAAAATTATAGATTTTTTTATCAATTTAAAAGCTCATTAACTCTACTGGTTTTAAGATTCTTAATTCAAAAATATGTCATTATGTCTTTTTTTGAAAGGCTGTATCTCTCTCAAAATTTACAGAAGAAAAAACAGGCAAGGTTAGGAAAATATCATTTAGGATCTATTGTAATATTCAATTAGAATAGCCTAAATTTATCGTCATTAATTGTTTGCGTATCGTGATGGTACTTCTGGTTAGGGCAATTTCTCAGTAAAAAAAAACAAAAACGCCCAACGGGTACTTTTCAGTGGAGATTGGGCCTCACTGAACCGCTTTTCGTGTTAACAGCGAATTAGGTATAACAGTCGCTGCTGGGTAGGAACTGGACAAGTACCGAAAAAATGTATAGAAATGATCCAGATAATAGCGTAGAGGTAAGTAATACCAACTCCCTCCTCATCGGTAATTGGGGAGGGAGGTCTTTGCAATTTTCACAAGCAACTAATTAGTAATGAATCGGCCCACATCCGCCTTTTCTAGGAATATAGGAGAGGAGCTGTTCTTTTGTATCATGCTATGATTGGGTAGCTACAACTTGAACAAAAAAGAACACTTGGACAACTATGATACTTCTCACCGGTCATACCATAAATCCTAAATTACTTAAGAAATGTACCAAAAAGTGAAATGATTCGATCAAATTCAAAATATCAGACTACGAACTTTAAGGACAGACGATAAGACATGAAAATAGCCAAACTTATGAGAAATTAAAAAAAAATAATTTTTTTTCCAAGGCGCCAAAAATAAAACAGTAATTTGGGTTATAAGATTCTTGAAGAAGAATGAGTATTTTTTTTTATATTGAGAAAAAAATTCAACCAATTAATTAATCCATTTTTGTTTTTGTTTTTGATTAAATAAATTTTATTAAACGGATGAGGAAACGAGAGATTTCCTTGAAAAATATATTTAAATAACCCTAAAAGAAAAAAAATTATTCTCTACAATTATATAATCAACCAATAAAACGGACAAGTTACCTGGATTTCGCATTAGTTTGTCAAACGATTTTCCCCAGCAACGGATTTCCTCCAAGGAAGGCCTGAAAAAAGTACAATTATATATAAATAATTCAAATTACATTAAAATACTGGAATGTTTAATTCTACATAATGTAACAAGGATTTTTGCCTTTTGTATGATATACATAAATTTTTGTTAACATTTTCTGACTCCAAAGTTTTAACTCCAAATAACAATAATGTAGGAATTATCAAGGTCGATAAATATTATTGTAAAAAAGTTCAGACTTTTAGTAGTGAAAATCCAAGATGAAGTATGAAGATGTTGAAAATGAATTTAAATAACTTAAATCACTTACTTGAATTTGACCAAACCTACAATAATAGATTATTGTCGGCATAAGTACGCTGAAAAGTACATAGGACTCGAAAATTTAGCGTTTTTGAAAAGATTACATTGTTAAATAAGATATGAGTATTCTATAAATCAAATTCGTAATATTGCATTTTTTAAATATTGATTATCACTGAGTATGATTAAATAATAAAAACATTTAAAATTTAAGCACGATGGCTTCTAAACTACTAAAAAAATATCTTCAAACTTTGCACTGTTGAGTTAATTCAGGTCGCGACAAGGTTCAAATGGAACACGCCTACCCAATTGATAAGCACCCCTCCTCAAGATGCGAAGTATTTGGAACTAAAAATACAAATCATTAAGTACTTAGGACCAGGACTAATTCAAAATTACTAATGTACACAAAACATAGTGTAATTTTTATTACAAATAGAAACTATTTACTTTAATTAATTCTTATAAAATGTATGTATAAGCCTCATCTTATTTCCAATCTGTTATGCAAAAATTTTCTCACTAATTTGTCTACAGAATTTTTTGAGCTGTTATGTTTCCATTATATAAAAACTCTGATCGTTTACTCAAACCTGCAATAGTACTTCTGAAGTGTGATTTCATTAATTTAAAATTGAATATGATCTAATGATACAGTCATTGTATTCACAATACGACGACATAAATGTTGAGCAATATCGGCTGTTAAAAGAATTTGAATTATTTAATTTTTGTTTTCTATTTTTTAAATCAAAACTTCAGGTGCCCCAATGATATTGCCTTGGTTGTTGCTATGTTCGTATAAGCTCTGATAAAAAAAGCTATCACCATTCCCTTATTTTAAAGCTTATATAATTTTTTGAGATTAAGAAAATGAGAAATTTTTCAACTAATAGTTGCTTTTTTTCATTTAAACCCTCTTACAGAGTTTTATTTAGAAATTTCTACAAAAAGAGATACAAATTTTCAGTTATTGCCATTTAAATGAGCACTGCATTTCAATTAAGGCTAGCTAACCAGCTTGTAAACAAAATTATATCTTATTAAGGTAAGTTCAACAATGTTGTATATTATAAAGTTAAGATCTCCGCATTTTTTATTGATTAAAATAAAAAAACTAAAGGATTTTAGTAAAAAAAAAATTAGTGTGACTTTAAAAAAACAAAAACACTTTTTATAAAAAACAATAAAAACAAAAACAATTTTCATGGTTTTTTTTTTTTTTTTCTACACCCGAATTTCATTGTTGTTTTGTAGTCAAACTGTTGTTGTTTTTTTTTGTTTTTTTTATAACACAAAGAGAAAGTTGTAACTGCCGTCTACTGAAGCTTTTTGATTGAATCAATAGTGAAATTTAGCAATAGAACCCAATGTTTGGTTAAAACATTTATTAACATAATTTATAAGCAAACACAAAAACTTGTTGGAGTTTAGGAAGGCCTTTGTATCGTATATATAGATTTTTAAATGCAGATAACAAATTATCAACCGCGTTCATAATTTCTATCCTGACAGAAACAGAGAATGGGAAACTTTAATGACTAAAAATAAGATTGAAATGTTTTGTAATTAGTTTGCTACTATAATTGAATGTATTTCAAGGTCCTTGAGACAAAAATAGCTTTATTCTGTTGATTGATGAAATCTGATAACAACACCCTACAACACGCGGGGGTGTGTAAGACTATTTTAACAGGTTTCGATTTTGAGAGAATAATGTCTCTCCCCTCTTTCAACTTTAGCCAAGATGGCGTAATTTACTTTTGCCCTTATTAAAATGAACAAGTTTGAAATCAGTTTCCTTTAATCTTAGTATGGAATAAACTTTGTAAAATTCGGAGTATATTTTAGTATTAGTCGCAATTTTTTGCAATATTAATCATTCTCCGTTCCAATGTGAAATGTTTCATAATTGTGTTAAGCGCTGAAAAAGTGTTCTTCCATAATCATGACAGATTTCGATCCTTCAATGAAAATTTACTAGTAGCACCTGTAATATTGCAATCAAAGCACTAGTATTTTTTATATATTGTCTAGTTGACCTGGGGATAACCAAACATATGCCGGGTCCGGTTGTTGATATTGAGCCCCAAAATAACAAAAAAAAAAATTGTTGAAAGCCGAATTGTGTCAACCTTAAATAAAAGCCTTCTTCAGAGCTACAAACAACGAGGTACAATGATCACATCCATACAACTGGCTGGTTCTGCCCATGAATGAATAACACTTATCATTCTCTTACTTTTTCTTCGTAGATGGAAACTTGAATCACAGGTTCAACCTGGTATAGCTCCAAAAATTTTAGAGCTTAGCCATTATCTCATTCAATATTAAACTTATAATCTCTAGATTCAATTGAGCTGGACCATAGCCTCATACACATACACACATACAATGCATATATACACCAATTTATACATATGACCGAGATGTAAATTGAATGTAATTCAGGAAATAGTAGAAGGAAAAATAAATAGTAACAATGTTATAAATAAAATAAAGATCTAAAATCTTACTGGTTAGATTTTGAACATTAAATCTTTTTTAATCGGTCAATGTCGATGCTTCTATTTATATGTTTTCACATAATCTTTTTTTTCGTCGTAAACCTACAACTACCTGTCCTGCAGCATCCTTTAACCAGTCTCCACTATCCCCTGTTGAACAGATTTGCTATTTAGGACTCCAAATGACTTAGGTTATTCGATTGACACCGGGTCTCATAGTTATTTACATTAAGTTGCTGAAACTTTTGGCCCAATTAGCCGATGTTTTGTCCCAATAAAGTGGTGATATTTTATATATTTGATTCCGTTTTATTAAAAATGGCTCAATTAAGCGGTGGTCCCAATTATCTGATGGCCTAATTAAACGGAGTCGACTGTATTAGTGATTTATCATACCGTTATTTAATAACATATGTCTTTTATAAAAGAAAAAAAAATATACATGAAAGAGGTTACATAGCTATTACCTCCTAGATTTTAAGAAACGTTGTAGTAGTTTTTGTTGATTATGAATCTGATACAACTGAGTCGTGTTCTTAAATCAGAAGAAGTGGCATTTAAGACAATTCAAAGGTTCGGAATATTGCATAAAACACGGAAATGTAGAAGAGGACACTTTACAAAGGTTGCTTTTCACCAAAGAAGATCTCCAGCATTTATATGCAGTTTGAGAAGTTGCAGAGAGGAATTCGGTGGTTATAAATTAAACTATAAATTTTTTTTTTACATTTGAAGCTTGTTAAATACATTAATTTTAACATCTGTTCTCTAGTTATAATTTAATAAGATAAATCACTCTTTTAGAAATAAGTAACTGGTGTGGGTAAAGTGAAAAAGACCCCAGCACTTAATGGAAAAACGCTCAAAACTCAATCAATCACAAAAGACTCATTTACATGGAAATAATAGGTCTTATTTGGACTTAGTCGTGTACTATCGGTATTATATCCTATTGTGTATTATCCAATACACTTTATGTATCATAAATCATATTGTTCTTACAATCGGTCTCAACTAATCTAATATAATAAAATAACAATATATATATATATATACATATACATATATATATATATATATATATATATATATATATATATATATATATATATATATATATATAAGTAATCATCCGTATATTTTCAGCATTCCTGTTCTTGCCTATTACAATTTGGAGTCGTTTTCCATCGAAAACATCTACAAATCCGACGTTTCGTTTGTCAACCCTTCCTTTCTCCCATATCTTTTCCTGTGAAAAGGATTTTCAGATATTCCCAAGATTCGAAATTTTAAATTATTATAATCTGCGCAGAGAGGGGGGGGGGGGCTTTTCCTCGAAAACACCACCTAGTACATTTTTGCATCTTTCAAATTCCTCATTCGATCGGATTACCTTTCTCGAATCTATGCATCTCCTACAGTTAATATCTGTTTCGCATTACAATCATACAATGATTATAAACATCTCTATAATCTATTTAAAAATAAACATATACTGCTGCATTTGAATAATTATCGATGATTTGGCATATGATACATGGATCAAAAAACATACATGAATTACGAAACATGAATAAAAAAAAAAAATGAACATAGATTTGAATCCCAAAATCCATAATTGTTAAAACATTATTTTACATCATTAAGTATCAGATAAAATATAAGTATTTTTAAATTATTAATATTAAGTAAATATTAAAAAATTAAAAATATTTTAAAAAAATATAAAACTTTCTGGACTTACGGTGGTTCATTGCTTTCACAGAAAAGGAAAGATTGGTCAAGTATACCAGATTCCTTGCGCTTTCTGCATCCGGCGTTGTTCCCTTTGACGGCCAAGCTGAAATAGCAAAAAATAATTTATTTATTTGTATAATAATTAAATAATAAAAGTAAATATTAAAATAAACTAATAATTATTGAGTTATTATGCATTTTAATGTTTGTTCCAATGAAAAAACAGAAACCATAATGGTTTATTATAAATATAACAGTGAAATGTGCTTTGGATCCGCTATATGAATGTAAACTATTTGAAAGAAAATCCAAATGCTTGTACTGTGAATATTAAAGGTATCATTGGGATATTATAATTATATTTTAAATTTATTATTTCCTTACAATATGCATTAATACATGTATTTATCTATATTACATATATCATATAAATAATTTATTTATCAGACATAGTTTCGGCAGACCCCTGAGATTCATTTACAATTAAATACTTATAAAAAAAAATTCTGTCTCATGAACGATTATAGTTCGGTATATATATGGATTTGAGGTGTTCGAAAAATCACAACACTGCTTTTCCAGTGGATTTTAGACACTATATATTTAAGGTTCAGGTCCCCACTTCGTAGAGGGTGGAATTATCGTCAAGGGGTTCAAGAGAATCTGCGATAATAATAATAAAAAAAAAAAAAAAAAAAAAAAAAATGCCACCGATCCCAACCTAAAAATTGTCTTTTGAGTTTCTTAACCTCGTCACGTAGATTCGAAGTTATCGCCTAGCTCGTTATATGCGGGGACTTGACTGTTGGCTGTATCGCATAAAACGGCTCATTTAACCGAGATAAAATTATTTAAAGTACGATAATTTAATTTACGTTATTCAAAGGATATAACATTATTATTATTACTGTTATAATCCGGAAAAGAAAATCAGCCTATACAAGTCTTATTATACCAAATGTATTCTGCTATGCTCATTTTTCACATTGGTTAATTTAGTTTAAATCAATCACTTCTTTAATCTATATATTATTATATTTTTAAATATAAATATACGTATGGATTGGAACACTATATTATATATATATATATATATATATATATATATATATATATAATATAGTGTTCCAATCCATACATATACATATAATCATTTCTAGAATGGAAGAGTTGCAAAGAATGATTATAATATATTCTTAAATTAATAAATTGAATATGAAAAACCGGAAGAATGATTTTAATGCAACAAGATATTATAATTCTAATGCTGTACAATCAAAAATCTATTAAACGCGGGAAACGCTTTTAAACTTTTCTATCGGAAAATTATTCAGTTAAAGGCTTTCAATCAGAAAGAAAAATGAATTCTCCTACTTTTACTATTACCTATTTTCTACCGATTTTGGAATGCGAAATGATACCAAAAATTCGAAATTTGCAATTTCTAAGGAAAGATCAACGCCTAGAATTTTACAAAAATAAATTCTTAGACAGACAGGAATGGAAGAATGAAATCGTCGAAAAAAAAGCTTATAAAAGGCCAATGGGAGGGGGAAATTTATTATGGGAAATCTAATCTAATTATAGAAATATAATTAGTATTTAATTATTATATAATTATAAATAAAAATAAATGGATTTATTAAATGTATTTAATATTATTTTTTCGTTATATTTTTCGATAGAATCAGAAAAAGAAAAAAAATCATTTCCCAGAAAGAAGAACTGCATTGAAAATCACCTCAGGTACGGAGAAGTCTACCAGAAGATAAAGTAGGGGGAGAAACTCGTAAAGATAAAGCGCATACCAATAAAATGGCGCGAAATATTGAAATTCAAACAGGACGAATTTCAGATAAACTCCATTTTTATAGATGGGATAGTAGAAGAGTCAGGTTCGAAAGGTGAAACACGTGGACTTAGCAAGATTACTTATAAAGAAAAGGTAAAGAAGGACTTAAAAAGTTGTTGGGGCCCTCCCCTCACGAGAATTTAGACGTAAAGTATCGCCGGCAATAAAGGTTATGGTAGAGTGGAGGGAAACTGAGAACACTGGAGATGAAGCGAATAAACCTCCAAAACGTCAATATTATTAGACCTAAGTAATATTCCGAAATAATTGGTCCTTATCGGAAATATTTCTCTTCGTGTGTATTCATAGACTGGCCTTTGCCTTTAAATAAATTATAATAATAATTATTTTTCCTATTTAAAAATGGTTGTCTTATTAAATATGCAATTGATAACTTTATTCAGACGACGTTCTCACAAGGCTATCTTTCATAAGCTAGTATTTTTAATGTAAAAACCTTACCACAACATATCAATATCCTTATTAGGACTTAAAGAATAATGGGCAGATTTCAGGTATACGTCCTATTACAGAACTTAAATACCAATATTTAATAATAAAATTTTACATTCTTCAGCCGATTTCCTTTCTCCCCTCTATTTTTTCCTCTTATATTTAATCCCATGATATTCTGGGCCAATCACAGTTGTAGTTACGAGTACATCCTCGTTGTCAAACTCTTGTTAGGAGACCTATAATAGTAATTGTAGCTGTCACACTGTAGTAGGAGACCTGCAATTTAACTCTTGTATTCACCCTTAATGTTAAATTCAGAAGATGTCATTTGTAACCGTTATTATAAATTAAAGTTATATCTCCTTGCAATGTCTCAAAAGCAGTGAATTATTAACTTCTAAATTTGCTAAAACGTCTACTGAAGCATTTTGAATGAATTTCTAATGAAATTTAATAATAGAACCCAATGTTTGGTTGTAATGATAATCCTGCGAAACAAACGCCAAATTTTCGAAATCAAACGAAAAAATAACGAAATCATTCTGAATGAAATTTGGATAGTCCATACTTCTATGGGACATATTTAATCTTAAACGCATTAATGATAAATGGAGAAACCTAATATTTAACACGATTGAAGATAAATGCACCTATATCACTCGAAAATTACTGAAAGTAGTTAAATCGTCAATTTAATATAAATTAATTAATTAATTAGGTTTGAATAATGGTGTGCAGTAGGGGCTATTCTGTATTTTAATTAACAGTAATGATTAATAATTACTAATTATTGATTATTAATTAATTTTAATTAAGTAACATATGCTATAATGATTATTTTTTTTAAATCACTGCTACCAGGTTACAAATCATGTTTGGGAAGGTTTCTTTTTATTATTGGTTTCATAGTTCTATTAGTCTAAATATTTAACCCAAACTAGTGAAAATGAATTTAATTAATCTAGGGTGCAATGATTTCAAGCACGAAGATTGCTGTTAAGGCTTCACAAATATATGGATTAATTCATCCAGAAAAGAAATGTTCAAAACTTCATTGTATGGAAATCTACTATAGAAGATCAATGTTAGATTCATATTCATGTGAATTTTTTTAGAGACGGAGATATCATCTTCGAGTAAATTTTAAGATCTATGTTTAATTATTGGCCTCCCCATTAACTTTTTCTAGTTTGGTTTTTTAAATAAAAAGTTTGTATTTCTTTTCTAATATAAAGTTTTTTTGTTTTGCCCTAATTTTTTTAGAAATAAATCATATGTTTTTTGCAGGTACAATCACAACTGTTTCTAAATATATCACTGTTACTCGTGAAATGAAATGTGTGCCTATTCTAAAAAAGACCCTCAATTTTTTATTAGAACCATTAAATTCTAGTTTGGGGTATCCTCTCTTTAATTTATTTTTGTTCAATTTATATTAAAATAGGTTTTTGAATCATGGAATTCATTTTGTTAAACCATACTATGCAGCATTACGATTTCGTAAATAGCAACTCGAATTAAAGTAAGTGATCAAATAGAATCGTCTAGAAAGATTTCAGAGAGTCATTCCGTTTCATTATTTTATTTTATTTTTTAACATTTTATGCTAATAAGTATTAGTAGGTAGCTATTTAATAGGTCTTTTGGTCTAGAAGTAATAAATACGTTTATGAATAAGGTTTAACATTGCTAAAACATCAACGTACTACAGGGTAAACCATACAGTTATTGGCACCCCAACTTTAACCTAAAGAAATAGGTAAACAAGTCCTAATTTTATTACAAGATATACATGAGTCTAATGTTTGAAATGGTCCTCTAAGTCATCTATGAAGTAAGACTTTAACAAACTAACCATAGGGACGTTTTCACAATTAAATCCACATGGTGCCAATAACTAGATTTGGCACTTTTAACAATAAATATTGCCATATTGTAAAACTATTGAACTTTTGACCCAAAAAAACCTCTTGAGTCTTTATGATGATCTATAGGAAGTTTCTATTTGGTCCCTTTATAAAAAGTATTTTTTTAAATTTAATCACAGAAATATAGTCTTAAGGGTGCCAATAACTGTACGGTTTACCCTACTTATGTTTTAAAATTATTATATTATTCCAAATATATTTAAAAAAATTAAGATTTTTATATCAATGAACCGATGTGTAGGTTTGGATTCGATGGTTTGCATATACATAATTTTTTTAATTTGTTTGTTTGTTTGTTTAGCGCCCCTTATGCCAATAAGGCTAATCGGACGATGCTACAGTGAGGGTCCTAAATTTTGCCTATCCAGATATAATTAGGGTAGGAATCTTTAAAGAGTACCTGACATCGTACAGGCTCGGGACGTCCTATCCGAGGAAAGGCATATCCAAGGATTTTTTACTCCCTTTAAAAATCCTAGGGCCACGGCGGGACCCGAACCCGCGACCTTTAGTATTGTTGGTTGCTATGCTAATCACTACACCACAGGAGACCCCATTTTTTTTAAATGTTTGATGGTATCTATAAATTTAATGTTATTTGTTTCCTGACTGTTGAACGTAAAGTTTTTATTTTTATTAATATTTAATGGTTTGAAATGATTTAACTACGTCAGTTTCGGCCTAATTTACTCTAACAATTTTAACTATTTGAACATCATTTTGAACTATTCGATTAGTTTCATATTTTCGAACCACCTGGTTCAAAGGTGAATTTCTTTCTCAAATTTTACGGTACCATGATTGGCTATCATAAGATGAATTATAGAAATGAAATTATAATATTTTCTTTCATGTAAGTCCATCGAAGGAATTAATTGGCGCATTTTCACAAACATAAAAATAACCGAAAGAATGTTAGTCTTGAAATTATTTTGAGCACAAAGTTCAAGAGTTGCCTAAGAACCCCCTTGAACAAATTTTGTTTCGAATGATGCCGAGAGCATAGAATGCTCGATAATTGGTCTCTCAACAGCCATTTGTTACTTTGCATGATACCAGAGTATCTCGACGATTTTTCAGGGGGGAAAAAATGTGTGCAACGTGTCCAGTCATAAATCTGAAACGTAAGAGCTTTAATGACTGAACGCGTCCACCAGATCGTAGTACATTTCTTCACCTCCGAAGTTAAGCAAAGATCTCTTGGGCAGGGGTTTTTTGTACCCCAAACTTTTTTGTAACCCCCCCCCCCTTTGTTGAAATGAATACCTCCGAAGCCACCCTTACACATCAATTGTGTGGGCATACGCTAAAAAAAAGTGTTATGTTGAAAAATTGTTTTAATTTTATAAACATTATGGTTAATTAAAATGACATAACACATAAATTTAGTATTGATTGAATTTTATTTGAAGTGACTTTTTATTTATTTTCCACTGGTATCACCCCCCCCGTATGGAAAACACTGCTCTAGGGGAGAGTTTCCATGAGATTAAATTTTTGAATGGAGTCAAAAGGGCATGACCTAAACTAAAACTTTGTGAGGCATAAAAAGGGTACTTCACCTTCCTTATATGTCCCTTGCAAATCTCTCATCAATTGTTCTATTGATTACTTGATTCTATTAAAATTACTTGATGGGTTATATTTAACCTAAGATTTTATTACTTTTTTTTTTTTTTTTTCTGGAGTCGGTTATGGGGATGAGATGCCTCTTCATTAAGGGTCTTTTAAATAACATTTAATTGAAGGCTTGCATTAAAAAAATTTTTTTAATGCATCATTATTTAATAATGCAAATATATTTGGATTGTTTCAGAATAGTTGGAGTTTATATATATATATATATATATACAGTAAAAAAAAGTATTATGCTTTAATATTATTATACCCCCCTCTTCCTTATTTTTTAGCGGTATTAAAAAAATATATAAAAATAACACATTATAAATTATACATAACTATTCTTGAAAATAATCTGATAATTAAGAAAAATAAGCCGTGATTATATTTTTTAAATTCTAAAAGAAGTGCATGGAAATCCAGTAACATCAATGCTGTTAAAGTTTCCGAAGCTATCATTAAAAAACAATTAAATGTTGCAAATCTCTCATCAATTGTTCTATTGATTACTTGATTCTATTAAAATTACTTGATGGGTTATATTTAACCTAAGATTTTATTACTTTTTTTTTTTTTTTTCTGGAGTCGGTTATGGGGATGAGATGCCTCTTCATTAAGGGTATTTTAAATAACATTCAATTGAAGGCTTGCATTAAAAAAAAATTTTTAATGCATCATTATTTAATAATGCAAATATATTTGGATTGTTTCAGAATAGTTGGAGTTTATATATATAGTAAAAAAAAGTATTATGCTTTAATATTATTATACCCCCCTCTTCCTTATTTTTTAGCGGTATTAAAAAAATATATAAAAATTAATATAAATTGAAAATATGAAATCTATTTAAAAAATATTTTATTGAATAATGCTAGAGAGTGTGGTTTAATAATTACAATCACATTAATTTTAATATTGTTTAATTATATCACAATGTGAATTAGTAACTTTCTACACCCTTCTTTAAATGAAGAGCCACGTAATGGGAGTATGATTTGAACTTTTTTGTTTTTTAAATAAATGAGTCGGATGCAGTGATGCAATTTCGATTAATGGATCAGGGAAATTCCTGAGGCTCGGCTTTGAATTCTGCGGTAGAGGACTGAATTATTTTCTAAATTAAGTCCGATTAATCAAGTTTCCAAAGCATTAATTCATTAAGATAGAGTGCAATACATAGTTGGTTGGTTGGATGTCAGCTAGTTATTTTTCATATAACGCGATGAAAACGTGCTCATTAAAAAAAAAAAAAAAAAAAAAAATATTCCCATTACACCTATATTGGAATGGGTTAATTAGAGGTAAGCTTAGAGCCATATTTAACTGTTTGAACTAAACATGACCCGACTGTCATTGATTTAGCCAATACCACACAACCAAACCTCAAAATAGACACCATACAGGTCTACAGTAGTTAGCCAAGTTAGACTCGCCTACTCATGTTTCCCGTGTTGTTACACAGTCTGATATATGAGCAATGGTCAAGAGTTGAGTATCAAGAGAGGATTAATTAAGACTGTATAATTAACAAACCACAAAAAGAGTGGGGGAGGGGCGTGCCATTTTATGAAATTTAATGAGTAAACGCAGACCATTCTCTTAGTCTGAAATTAGCCCCTGTTTAAACCGAGAGTGGGATTAATTTATTTGAACTTTTTGGTCAAAACTGAAAAAAAAAAAAAAAACCTAAAAAGAAAACTGTCCTCTCACACCGCACGACTTATTTCCCATCCAATTCCAAATTTAATAGAAAAATTATATGCTGCATCATCGCTAATATTAGTCCGATTAACAATATCTTAAAAATAATATTCTTTTTAAATATTTCTATTTTGCTAAAGATCTTGTTTTTCGGAATCTTTAATAATTTTCCAGATAAAAACAAAACAAAAAAAAACTGTAATACCTATACAAGATATTTGGTATTAGATTTATATCAGAAAAAAAAATAACAAAAACACTACAGAACTTTTTTTTTTTTAATCGGCTTAAAGTTCAATATAGATTTTATTTTATCAAGTGGTATGAAACCTATAGAAATGTAGTTGAAAGCTGAACATAGAATATTTAAACCGATTACAATACTTTCCTCGAAGCTTTATCAAGTATAAAATGTTTTCCATATTTAAAAGAAAAAAAAAAGAAAAAAATCAGACAAACGAATATAGACATCATATTCAAATGATTTCAAATAAGTTTTAAATTGTGAATAAAGGAAAAAAGGTAGTGATTTGCAGATATTTTTTTTTAAATTTTATTTATGATAATTATGAATTCCCATTTAAAATTTGAAATTAATAATAGAATTTTAATTTCGTAATGATTCATAATGTCTAGATCAGAATATAGAATATAAAATTAAAATTGTATTATTTTGAAAATATAATTTTTGTTTTTCACGTCTTGGTTGTTCTTCAATTTCAATAAGGTGATTCTTAACCTTTCAGTCTATTGTTTTCAATGATTTAAAAAAAATAATAATAATTTTATATAATTAATTAAGTACTTTTATTAATTTTATTTATATTATTATTACAAGGAATTTTTATATATTCAAATTCAACTTATATTCAATCAGAATCAAGGCTTACCATTTGTTCCTGAAATATGTCAGCATGTAATTAGAAAAAACAAAACAGATTATTATATCATCTTAAAATGTGCTCTACATGTTTTAGTAATTCCATTGGATAAAATGTAACACTGAAAAATAAAACTAGAAAATATTGTCACCCCTATTCTTAAAATCCACCAATCAAATGTGACACAGGGATCTTTGGGCAAGGGTTGTGAGGTAATTAAGCAACTAGGTACAATTTACACTATTTATTATTTACAATAGTTACAATAATCTCTTACAAGTCCCAACTACACAAAGGGGGGGTACCTTGACTCATAAATTACTTGGGGCTAGTTTACTACTCTGAATCCCACTATGCCCCAGGCTCACTCTGCCTATCCTAGACTTCGACAGCCCATCTCAGACCCAGTCTCCGCTCCAGCAGAGTTGGGCAAATAGTAATCAGAATAATGATTCATGAATATGAATAATTGGTAATCATAAAACAAATGAAAAATGAATAACCATTATTCATAATCATTACAGAGTATTTTTAATGATTATTAAGTGTTTATGGTATTCATTTGAAATGAATAATAAATAACTAAATACCAGTTATTCATTATTCATTTCAAATGAATACCATAAACACTCAATAATCATTAAAAATACTCCGTAATGATTATGAATAATGGTTATTCATTTTTTATTTGTTTTATGATTACAAATTATTCATATTCATGAATCATTATTCTGATTACAATTTGCCCAACTCTGCGCTCCAGACTGCCGCTCTCAGACCGCCCGACTCCGACTCTCCCAGGCTGCCTGACTGTGTCTCACTGCCCCTCTCAGACTGCCCTTCTACTCGCCTGGGCCAGCCTCTTCCTGGATTCCCCCCCCCCTCTCTCAGAGTCTCCTAGGTTCAATGGACATCTTAGGTTTTCCACGTGACAATATGGTTAATTTTAAAGCCATTACGAATTTTATTGTTTTAAGATATTTAATCGATTGAAAAATAATTTTTGGTTTGATAATCTTGGACAAATACGAATAACAAATCAAATTTAATTTGTAAATATTTAAAAAAAATATAATGCAGAGAATAATTGCATTATAATTTATTCCTATGAAACATTTTTATTTATTTTTAATAATGATATGAAAAAATTAAATTTATTCTGGAATATACGTCCCTTAACAATAATTTTTGTAATCGAATTCTCATAGTTTACATCAGTAAGGAACTTAAGAGTATGGAATAAACGAAGGAATAATTTTGTTTACTACATGGAGGTGAGGATAGAAATCAAAAATGGATTCCAGAAGGACGTAGCAGATGAATGACGAAGGATTTGCCGAAGGCAGTAGTTCTGTAAGTAAAGAGGGGATATTCAAATCTCTATGGTGGGATCTTGTATTTGGGCAGTGAATACTGGAACGTCGATTTCTTGGATATAGGGAGGTTTTTTGGTTCCTAGAACGTGGAAGAGGAAAACACCAAAGAGGCATTGCTACCGTTAAGTAGGATAAAGCCACTTCAACTCGGCATATATGGTAAATGCATTTTCAAAGCCTTTCCTCTCTAGAAACATACTTTATCATATCCTTTATGGTACAAGGTTCTTACTATTATTATTATTAATGTATTCAAGTTTTAAAAAATTCATGTACAACCTTCTTCCGTTAGCAAGAGACGCTAAGGAAAAATGTCGTGCAGAGAGCTATGTACTAGCTAGTAGCAATAGGATGGGTTTTTAAATTATGTGCTTTGTTATAGTACATACAAATATTAATATTTATAAAAGTTTTAATCATTCAGTGACGGGTAAGCTTTTAATTTTAATTAACAGTAGAGAGGTAAATTTTGAATTCGTATGTTAAGCTCACCAAAAAAGCCATAAATAATTTATATAAATCTTTAGTCTATACCAGATAAACTTCGGTAAATTATTCAATATATTAAGGGTATAAGTTAAGATTTGAAATATTGGAATTTCTGGGCTTTGTCTACATCAAAAGAACTTACTCTTTAAAAAAAACAACAGAAAAACAATAAAATTTAGAATTTGGCATAACAATTTACCTTAGTTACATATATGAGCCCACAATTACGAAAGTTGTCTAATTCAACATTTAAAAAAATATATGAGTTCATTATTTAATTTACACCACATTACTTTAATTTTAAATTGTTAAAATGTTATTTTTAATATATTTTATATTCAAAAAATAACCATTAGATGGTGGTTGTAATTTCAGCATCGTGTTGAATTAATTTATTATTAATAATGCAAGTGGTCTAAATAAAAAAAAAATTAAAGTAGTTATATGTTGACAATCTTCAAATGGCAACTTGCCCTTTTAGATGCATTTTCGAACAACGCAATAATTCTGCAAACGACAATGAAACTATAATAGAAAAAACAGTAGTTCCCGGCCTGCCAAACAATATATAGAATTCATTTACTCCTATTTTGAAAGCACATTAATTCGGTTTTGTTCTTCCGAACTAATTATTGGATTGAAAACAATTAATAAATGCTCATGAAACATTTCACTATTTAGTGGACATTCAGTTAATTTCGAATATGGTCTAATTTAGTTCAATCCTTAAAGACGATTGTCCTTATGAAATTCGCCCGAAAAATCATATTGATTATAAGTCTCCATTAATCAAGACAAATAAAATGTTGCATAAAATAAATATATTATTTAATTTATTAAATATGAATAAATGACAAGAGAAAAGAAATACATGACTTATATCACTTTCGTAATTATTGACTTGAAGTTTGTCTTACACATAACGTACGTATGCTGGAGCTTCAATACTTAATAATTTAATTTTCTTGCTTATTAGCTTGTCTCGGCTATTTCAAAGGAATGTGAAATGAAATAAATATGAAAATGCAATAAAATATCATTAAAAAATCTTGAAAGCGGTGGAGGTATGTTTAGTCATTATGAAGTCAAAGGGGGACGAAAGGGGGAGAAAACTTTCAAGATGGGGAAGGACGAGGAAATAATGAAAATGACTAATTAAAACTGGTTGGATGGAACAAGGGCTTGACGGAAGATTAAATTAAATTTTATCATTCCAATATGAGGTTTAGTGGATTTAAAGGAAAGGTGCAAGTTCAAGAAATCTTCGCTGCGTTTTGAGCGTCGATAACTTGGACAGTTGACAACTGGAAATGAAATATTGAAGGATTTTTTTTGTGTTTTATTTTTATGAAGTTTGTTAATTGATTGGAAACCCAATAAATCAATACGACATTTGACAAAGAGAGGAAAACAGGAAAAATAAAAGTTACAATATAAATGTCTTTAATATACTGGGTGTCCCAGACCTAGTGTAAAAAAAAAATTGGGTAATACTGCATGTTAAACAGGGTAGAATGGCGCAAAAACGAGTTTCCTATCTCAATCTGTTGAGGAGATAAAAAAATTTTATTTTTAAAATCTTTCTTTTTTCTGAAAAATGACAGTTTTCTCTTCTTTGATTTAGCGTAGAAACAAAAACGATGATATTTTTTTAATCAGCATTACATTTTCTAAAAGATGAAATGGGTCTGGTTATTTTAAATTCAGTTTAAGTGGGACTTTTAATGCGCTAAACATTTATTAAAACTTAAAGTTTTAATAGTTTTTTTTAAAATTTCTCACTTCCCTCTGGAGCACCCCAGAAGCTGTCAAATTTCCTAAAAACTGCGGAATTTAGTTACCTTTTTAGTGGTGTAACTCATGATACAATTGCACTTCACCTTTTGAGTCTAAAAGAAGTGTTTCTGATGAAAAACACGCTAGAGAATGTCACTGCTGGGGCAATGAGGAAGCACGCTAGAGCCTGCATCCAAAGTAATGGATGCCAAACTTCCCATGAGTTAGAGTTAGTTTTACTTTTTTAAGACTAGAGAGAACAATGTATGAATTCTAAATAATATAAAAAGGGTAATAATAATCTAAAATTAAAAAAAAAAATCCTACATAAAAAATGTTAAATACAAGCCTGCGTCCAAAGTAATGGAGGAAATGTTAACACGCGCTGCAATAATCCATTTTACTCATGGGAAGTTCGGCGTCCATTACTTTGGATGCAGGCTCTAGCGCGCTTCCTCATTGCCCCAGCAGTGACATTCTCTAGCGTGTTTTTCATCAGAAACACTTCTTTTAGACTCAAAAGGTGAAGTGCATTGTATCATGAGTTACACCACTAAAAAGCTAACTAAATTCCGCAGTTTTTAGGAAATTTGACAGCTTCTGGGGTGCTCCAGTGGGAAGTGAGAAATTTTCAAAAACTATTAAAAATTTAAGTTTTAATAAATGTTTAGCGCATTAAAAGTCCCACTTAAACTGAATTTAAAATAACCAGACCCATTTCATCTTTTAGAAAATTTAATGCTGATTAAAAAAATATCATCGTTTTTGTTTCTACGCTGAATCAAAGAAGAGAAAACTGTCATTTTTCAGAAAAAAGAAAGATTTTAAAAATAAATTTTTTTTATCTCCTCAACAGATTGAGATAGGAAACTTGTTTTTGCGCCATTCTACCCTGTTTAACATGCAGTATTACCCAATTTTTTTTTTACACTAGGTCTGGGACACCCAGTATTTGTTCAAATCGTTTCGGGAATTATACTTGCTTAAGTCCTGAATAAATTAAAAACCGATAGTAATGACTCTTCACTGCAATCAATATAAATAATTGTTTGTTTTATTTTTTATAATCGTTAACAAATAAATACCTTTCGATTTTCATTTTAAATGATTAGACTGGACCTTTTAAATCTATAATTTAGAAAATAAGTAACTTTAGAATAAGTAAGATATTATCATAAACAGTAAAACAGAAATGGAACATTTTCAAAGGATGCTATTCATGAAAATTATTGGAAACGTGTTATTGTAATATAAATGGTTTTTCTCATTCAATTTTGCTTACAAGGATATATATTACTATATACTAATACACGTTTATTTAGTTGCACCATTATTAGAACCTTTTTTTCAAAGTATGGTAGCAAGGTAGACCATGCCCTAATAGGTTGTCCTATTTAGGGCAGTAAAAAAAAAACAACGTAAAATTAAACGAGTACATACCAGGAACAAGTGCAGCAACAGCACCAACAGAAGCAGCATGGTTTGCTCGGGCGATGGTGAATCGGGGCTGGTTTCACTGGGCCGGCGATGTTGGCGGAACTCCTAGTACCAACGCCCCTCAGCCTGCAGCCGCTCGTTCCACCCTTGTCTTTCTCTCTATTTCCTACTTCTCTATCCCTTTCCCTCTCTCTTTCCCTGTCTCTATCCCCGTCCCTCTCTTCTCTTTCCTGGGGTTCCACATCCTCTCTTTCCCTGTCCCGCTCTCTTGGACTTTCTCTATCCACTTGAATTTCATTTGGACTTTCCCTTAGGACTTCCCTATCCCTATTCGATTCTATCTCTCGTTCCCTTTCCTCACCACTTTCCCTTTCGCTTTCCATTTCTCTTTCCCTTTCACTTTCTCTTTCCGTTTCGCTTTCCATTTCTCTTTCCCCCTCCCTTTCCATTTCTCTATCCCCTTCCCTTTCCATTTCTCTGTCACTTACTCTTTCCATTTCTCTGTCACTTACTCTTTCCATTTCTCTGTCACTTACTCTTTCCATTTCTCTGTCACTTACTCTTTCCATTTCTCTGTCACTTACTCTTTCCATTTCTCTGTCTCTTACTCTTTCCATTTCTCTGTCACTTACTCTTTCCATTTCTCTGTCACTTACTCTTTCCATTTCTCTGCCTCTTTCCCTTTCTCGCCCCCTTTCCCTTTCTTGTTCCCTTCCCCTTTCCCTTTCTGTTTCCACTTCGTTATCTTGTGTGTCTTTATCTCTGTTAACTCTATCTTTGTTATTTTCCTTATCTTCGTCTTTCTTCTCCGGTGAATCCCCACTCGACGAGATCTGTTAAAAAATGTTTTTATCAAAAAAAGAAGTGATATAGTTTTTATATATATATATATATATATATATATATATATATATATATATATATATATAAATATATAGGGTATTTTAGATAAGTACAGACAAAGAAATACCAGCAATTGTACATTAAATTTCCTACAAAAAAAGTACCTACAAAAGCTAAGTCTATTCCCCACGGTTTTCAATTAATCGCAGTTTTTATGATGTTTTAAACATGTAAGTAATTTTTATTTTTTTTACTGGAAATCTCGTATAAAATTATAAAACTTTTTCTGTTTTTTACCATTTAAAAGAGATCTGAATGTTCATTAATACTAGGTATCCATTTTTAAAAATATTTATCTTAAGTGCCTTATAATAATGGGCGTTACGTACTTTTTTGTTGGCAAAAAAATGGAGTCAAATTTTCATGCTATCATAACTTGTTAACTTAATCAGAATGTATTTTGTATTACTGTAAACAGTGGAGGGACTAATAAGTTTTAAAAAAATATGTAAAGAGTTGTTCCAATTGTTTAATCTTTCTTGGATAAACAGATAAAAGACCACAAAAAAAAAAAAGAAAGAAAAAAAAAAAAGGAATCTGTATTTTGATGCTATCAAAAAATTAATTTTCAAATATAATACTTTCTTATACGTTGTAAATAGTTTATTAAATGGAATAATACTGAATAGTAATTTTAAAAAATCGCATTAAATAGTAATATAATACATTATAAATAAATTAATATGTGCATTAATAGTAATAATGCTTTAGATTTTATGACTTCCAAGATTTAATAGAAATGGCCGAGACTAAAGAAGAATTTTTAAAACAATCCTAATCCACAACACACTAATTACCAGTATGATTACGAAATAAGTTAATTTGAAGTTAATAATCATAAATATTATTATTTATCGAGCTAATTTTATGCTTATGTAACTCACCCCTCCTCCACCTCCCCCACCTCCTTCACCCCCTCCGCCATCGTCATCTTCCAGCATCTGTAACAGGAGAAAATAATGTTATAATAATAATTAATTATAACTTTAATTTACTTTTTTTTTATTTTTTACTCTTATTTACTGAAGCTTTCCGAGGGAGGAACCTGCTAAGCCGGGTTTGAAATTGATACTAAAAATATTAAAAAAAAAATTCGATCAAAATTTTTACCTGGTAATGTTAAAAATCATTTGATGATATTTTCCATGATTGACCTTTTTTTTTTATTTCATTAGTGAAAATAAAATGATATCCTGTTCATTATTTTTTAATGAAAATTTTACTATTCAAAATAATAATTTTCGAGCAATCCTTTTTAATCAGAAATATACATTTTTGTATTCTCCATGGTAGATTTTGAGTTTGCAGTATTAGGTGAAGAAAATCGTTATGAACTTTAAGCAACAGAACATCTTTATATCCGAGATGCCTTAGAAATTATGGCTTAATATATATATGATTAAAATCTAAATAAGAATTGTTTTCAAGTACTCAGGTGTCGACTAGTAGTTATATGTTAACATTCTTCGGTGAACAGTCTTAATAAAATCCTTTATACATCAGACACGAATATTTTAAACAACATAATTCATAGAAAAGAAAAAGTAATGACTTTAAATGAAACGCCTAAATATAACATTAAAAAGGTAATTTTTATTTTCCGATCAATATTATTTCGATACCAATTCTATTATTATTTTTTATGCAATACCGTATCACTTAGTGATGGATCATTATTTTTAATCGATCAATAAACATCAAACATCAATTTAAATTCTTATATATAACTCAAGCATGATTTCTAAATTAAAAGTTAAATATGATTATATTATGAGAGGATGTTTTTGTCTTTTTTCTTCTTTCATTTTTGTATAATTTAAATCAAGAGAATTATTCTATTTCGGTACAGAATATTATGTATATTGTATAAAACTAAATAATAAAATAAAGAAAATAATAATAATAATATATATATATATATATATATATATATATTTCAAACATTGCTGCTGACTCCACTGACTTGCGTAGATCTTAAGCCTTTTTGTGATTTAACGATCGATATGATATAATAAAAACCTGGACAAAGAAAGAACAGTTTTATTCTCGCTTTATTCGATTACCCAATCAAGATTTCTTTGATTCAAAGCCGTTCGAAAATTCTGTCAGCAACGCGAGAGCTCTGCGGTAACACGGTTACGAGTAAATTGGTTTAAAATGCGATGGATCAAAGTCGTAACGTTTAAACCACACATTTTTCATTTGAAGTATAAATTCCAGGAAGACGCAGGTTTTAATGGAATCACTCAAATTTACTGTTCGCCATAGGCTTGGCTCGGAAAATGGGTTAGCAGTTATAGGATTTTCGAATATTTTCATCGCCTAAAGGAGGTTTGAAATCGTTAAAAAAATAAATAAATAAATGAAAATAAATGCTGCTTGCAGGTTAAAAACCAATGTTTTTTGAAAAAAATATTTTATTTCGAAAAAAGTATTTCAAGTTCGAAAAAAAAGAAAGAAAATTCTTCATTTATGATCGATTGGCAATTATTCTTATGTCAATAGCATGTTTGTAACTAATAAGTCTAATGATTTCGATTGGCAACCATGCATATGTCAATAGTTATTATTATTAGTCGAATAACTAATAATTCGAACAATGTAGGTAAATTAGGCCTTTCTTTTGTGTTTGTAAATTTGGGAGAATAGAGTTAGAGATCTTTCATTATACTATGCCAGAGTTGGGCAAATGCAAAGTGGGGCAAATGAATAACTGGTATTTAGTTATTTATTATTCATTTCAAATGAATACCATAAACACTCAATAATCATTAAAAATACTCCGTAATCATTATGAATAATGTTTATTCATTTTTCATTTGTTTTATGATTACCAATTATTCATATTCATGAATCATTATTCTGATTACAATTTGCCCAACTCTGTACTATGCAAACTATATACACAACGCTGAACTGAGTGAACTGTACCCGGTAAATATAATTGAAGTGATAGACGAATATTATATTTATTTTATAAATAAATATTTTATTTATATACAATCTCGGGCTTTTCGACCACCTGAGTCATTTTCGCCCTGCAATACAGAATTTACAATATTACAATAAAAATAAAATTACAAATACAATACGAACACAATAGAAATACAATACGAACACGATACAAATACAATTACAATTTAGAAAAGTCAGTTATATTTTCTTAAATATAGTGTTCTGTGTAATAATGAAACAATGGTATCCTATTACAGTCTCATGTAATATATATTTTCTCAAATTCCTTTAATTTGGTGGATGTTTCGGACTGTCGTGTGTTTTTGTTCTATTGTTATTTATTGATTCTTATGTATTTATTTAAGTAACCCTTTAAAATTGACACTTGACATACCTATATGTCATGTTCATACCTATTTTAACTCTATTTTTGTATTTATAATGGTACTTTAGACATTAATGGCAATTTAATAATATATTGTTTAAGATGGCATGAGACTGTAAGAGGATATGATTGTTTCATTATTACCTGGAGAAGTTGAGACCGGATGGAGGTGTAGGGATTGCATAGGAGTAACTGTAATTATTGCTATCATGCAAACTATATATTGAATTAATTATTTCCATTTTATCAAAATATACTTGCTTTGAGATCATTCAACAATCTAATGTATGAGGGCACCTACTGTAACTACTATTACTTTTACTTACTAAAACTTACTTAACTAAAGGAAAACTGACAAAAGAAAAAAAAAAGAACAAACTTTTTGCATCGTATCATTTTAATTGTTTAACAAAAATCTAACTTAATTCTCGTAAAAGCTTATTACATTAAGGTTCATAACATCTAGAAATCTATTATTCATTTTTTTTGGTCACATGTATTGACCGTGAGGGATGGTTTCAATAAAGTAACGTAATAATAAATGTTTGCATATAATTTTGAATTTCGAAAAATTAATATAATGATGGAACGGATAAAAAATATTTCAAACAAATTTTATCTGATACTAAAGCATCTATATAACAATTAATCAAATTCTACATTTTTATCTAACATGCTCTGAAAAATTGTAAATATCAAGTAAAAATTTGTTACATATAAGCATATTTTATATACTTATGCGTGGCAATCGATGTGGAATGAGAGCCCTCCAAGTAAATTAAAGCTTATAAAGAGTGAGGTGAAGCCCTGGGCTACATCCGTCCGTAAAAGCCGCAGAGAGGAGGTCGTGCTGACCCGCCTTAGGATCGGTCATACTAGACTCACCCACTCTTATCTCATCACTAAGGAGCCCCCACCGAAATGTAATTATTGCAATAGTATCGTCACAATTAACCACCTTTTTCAGGAATGCCAACATTTCACCTCACAACTTAATAGATTTGGGTTGAAGCCCGAGATAAAAGATATTCTTAGAGATGACAACGGAAAGATAGAATCGCTTTTCAAATTTTTAAAAACAAACAATTTGCTGTCGCATATTTGACCTCATACGAGATTACTCGAACGGAAGTATAGGGGAAAAAAAATAAAAAAAGGAAAAAAAAATAAATAAAGGAGAAAAGGAGAAAAAAAAAAAGTATTTATGTATAAGCGTGTATAAGTGTGTGTATATGTGTCTACGTGTGTATATATGTATGTGTAGGTATGTATGTGTGTATGTGTGTATATATATACGTGTGTGTGTGTGTATAAATAGGAAAAAAAATGAATAATAACTTAAAAAAAAAAAATAAATAAATAAAGATTAATTCGGCGTTGATGACCACTTGGGTTTTATGCCGTTAAACAAAAATAAACAAACAAACAAACATTTTATATACTTACAAAACTAAAAAATTGATATCAGTAGGGTCGCCAAAAATGATTTTTACCACCATTAATTATGAACGCCTATCAATATGATGATTGAATAAGGAAAGACCGAAGAGTCTACTCGACCTAATTATGCGATAAGGTAAGCATAGGTTCTTTTCATTTAAGGTATCGATAGTTAATAATAATTATAACGCAACTTCAGGGATCTTCTAGTTATAATTAATAATAATTAAAACCAATAATTACTATGGATACCACGAAAACCTATGCTTCCCTGACCACATAGTTAGGTTGAGTACCCACTTCGGTGTTCGGTTAGCTCCATCATCAAGTCAACAAACAGCTTTCACCAAGCTAAAATTACACCAATAACCAAAATGAAGTATCTCAAAATCGGTTTAGATCGTCATTGGTTCGTTTGGGACTCAAATTACTATAAACCCTTAAGCATATTTTACTCGAACTTCCTAGTATTTCTCCAGAATTTGAATTGAACCCTTAAGTTTCTTTGGGAACGGTTTAGTGTAGGATGAATTAGAGCGAAAACTGAAGACACAGAAATCCTTGAATGCTCAAATTAAGGGTACAAATCTAATAATATAAACATTTCTGATAAACTACAGTTAGACCCCTTGCCAGAATCCTTGAAAGAAACATTGAAAAATTTGAGAGAAAAGTCTACCGTGAGATAAACGGTACGATCTGGGATCAGAGGTCGGTTTATATTTCATGATAAAAGAAGGTAACGAGGCTATGATGGGCAGGGCCTGTTGCTCGATATATTTTTTTAGGAGATCTCACAAGGTTACAATAGTAGGTAAAAGATCACCTAGGAGGCCAAAGATCAGATGAATAGATATAATCAACTAAAATGTTGTAGGAATATAAGAGGAAATATCCCAAGATAGGCTGATGTGTCTGTGTGTGAGTCTGTGAACATTCATATAATTTAATTTTATGCACCTATTTATTTGAAATACATGTTTATTGCACCTTGCTCTTTGCAGACATTAAGTGAGCCGAAAATGTTTCGTATTTCTACTGCGTTGGTGTTTATCCTCGCTGAAAAACATCTTGAATTCTAGCCACGATCAATCATTCAACATATAATGTTTTGAAAAATAGGTATTCATGTAATGAATTAATAAAAATAAATAATAGCCTTGGTAGCCATTTATATAAGCGTTTATAGAAGTTTAAAATAAAGAAAGTATATTTTAAAACATCGCACCCTAATCGAAAAAAATGATACAAAGAATTCGCTTTCGGAAGATCAAGCAAAAGTGTTTGAGAGTAGAATTGGTTGGAGTGGCCCCCTCAAACAGGGCTATACAGTAACATAACACCAGACCCGGTGCTAACAAGATTTTCCAGAAAAAAACTCAATTCTATAGATCCAGGCAAACTTCTTCGGGAATTTCGGGAAGTTTTATCCCCTTTCTACTTCCTATTCTTGTCCAAATTTGCAATTCCTTAATCCAATAGTCCATCTCTTTCGATCCCTCCAAGTTTAGCTGCATTCATTGAGTGCCCGGTCCCTACCATATTTTGAATCACAGTTTTTCCCCTTTTCTCAGGCTTACGTGCTCGATGAAAAATTCGGTTTTCGTCGCGAATGTTTTTTTCCAATTACCAACGAATAACTCGATTTGGGTTATTTCCTTAAACATCTTATAAATATAAAAAATATGAAGCCCGGGTTGCTTTGCCCTTGGCCACATAGCCAGATATAATCGCAGACGTTTCTACGAACAAAGTTTTTCAAGAAAGTTTGGTGTTATGCAACTTTAAGAAACCATAGAAGCAGGAAAATCATCATTGCATCTCTAGTTGTGTCCTCCACCCTCACAATCCACCCCCTTCTACTTGAAACTAATTTATTAATAACACTATCATTACAGGATTCAAAGAACTAAATTTGCACTGAAGCAATATCTGGAAATTAGAATATTTATTATTAATGATAGTTATAGCTCTGTTTGGACGTCTTTGTTACAATTACAATGAGATTATTTTAAAAATAAAAATAAAAATTCTAAGGAAGAATGAATACATACCTCCATCCTGTTACTAAACGAAAATTCTTTGTTGAGTAGTATCAGATTTTTAGTAGTTCTCTGACCACTGTTATGAAGCGATCTCGTCTTCCCCGGATCGGTGAGGACACGAAAATTCACCTGTAATCCGGAAAATGAAGTAATTTATTGCTATATTTGTAAAAGGATAAATTTACTTATTTTTATGTCTATCAAAGATTGATTTATTATGGTGTGTATTTAGCAACCCTAAGCAGTAAGTAGGGCAGTATTACTTTGTTACTCAGAAAAATATTTCTCTCTCTAACGAAATAAAAAAATAATTATTTTTCTTTGATTTTGAAGGATTAAAAAAAGCTCTGATACTATGTCAACCAAAATGGCAAATCCAGTTAAAAAAAAATATTTATAAAACATGTTATATATATTATTATTATCTATTATCTAAAATGTTATGAAATTAATTCACCTTCGAGTTGGGAAATCTTCATTATAAAACTGTTTATTCTATATTGTACCAAATTTTATACTAGAGCTTCTTCAAAACTGACAACTTCTAGAGCCTAATCTGTTGACAGAAAAAAAAAAAGAAGAAGTTAATTAATGAATGTTAAAATCTTAACAGATATTATTTAATATTATTTATTAGATATTATTTAATGATTTTTAATTTAAAGATAAAACTGATTTTATACGTATTAAAAAAAAAAAAAAAAAATCACTACAAACAATAATAACTCCAATGCAGTAACTAACATTTTATTTAGTGTTAACCTTATGATGAGAAATAGAACGGTCTCAGAAAAAAAAGCTCAGGGAGATTAGTAGGCTGTAAACCTCAGCCCCAAATAAAAAAGCATAAAATAAGTCTTCTTATTTAAGTATTTACAAAAAATAGAGGAACATTATTAAATCCATATTAGAATGGGCCAGTATGGCCAAGCGTTTTATAGGGCGACAAAACGGCGATATTCATAAAGAAGAATATAATATAAAATATAATTATAGCCGGAAAATATGTTCGGTATAAAGAATAAATAAATAAATTTAAAAAAAAATATATATACAATTACATACGTAGAAATGTATATACAGCGGATTGTAGAGCACCCTTTTGATGGGGAACACGTGACTTGTGGTTAATGCTCTTTTGAGCTCGGGCGCCCTAACGTTGGAAGCTATCACGCTTAGTTGAATAAATCTAGAGGTTAAAGCGTGTTGCAGACCATTGCATGCATTAATAAACCTTGTTGTTGTAACATTTTTTCCCCATATGCACAACATAGGCAGATATTGTAGTACAGTAGTTTCCAATGTTCTCTTAAACTTGTCCACATATCACTTTGGGGGTTTTCGGGTTGACTGAATCAGAATAGCTTAGCTCTTGTTTATATATAAAGGACGTAAGAACTTTCATATTTAATGGCTAATGTTAAAATAACCGCTTGAAAAACATTATCCTCTAAGATCACTATTATTTTTTATCTTTGAGATGCTTAGAACTCTAATATGAACTCGTTTTTTTGATAAAATGTTTTCTAAAAGTTAAATTTGGTCGGAAAGAACTGCTGAAAATCATATTTTGCTAAAACTCAATAGTGTTTAGAGCAAAATGTAAAATTAGTAGAAAAAACCGATTTCACATTTGGATTCACCATACGAGTTCCTTGAAGGAACAACTATTATTCTAAGTGAAATATCAAAAATTCTATTTTCCAAAATTATTTAATTTTTGAATTTAATTAATAAATATATAATTATCCGTATTTTCAAAATACATTTTAAACAATTTTTTACACTAAAAAAAAATCTGCTGGTGCGATGAACGCGCAACTTTCACTTAGGAACATACTTAGATTAGAAATTGACGTGTTTCGATAATATGTAAACTCCATTCATCAACTTCACACTTTTTTCCATATTTATATTCTTATATTTGTATATCTCTATAGCTTATAGATTAGTTGTAATGCAAAACTTGAAAGTTCTCAATACTTTTCGATTCATTATTGCGTATTTCTTTTTTTAAGGGACCTAATTTCAGTCGAGTTTCTCTTACTGCTTGCTCGTTTTTTACTGCGAGTTGTTTTTTATAAATATATCTTGAAGGCGAATCGATAGGTGTATTTACGTCTCTTAGTAAAGTTTGTCTCTCATGCCTTTCTGAAAACCGAGAACGATTACTGTTCCTTTTATATTGCATTCAGAAATAAATTATGGAACTAAAGTTTCTAAACTAGAATATAATTAATCAAAGATTATCTTATACCATATTTTTTCACGTTTTAAATGCTTCAAATAATTTGAGCATCACGTATTTACTCCCTAAAGTAAAATAAAATTTTTAATTGTTTATAAAAATAATAACATAAGAGATATGAAACTTTGGCTGTCACATCACGGGCATATACATACATCGAATACCCAGTTTTATCAAAATAGTTTCAGCCGTTTTTGAGTAAATAAAAATAACGTGAAAATGAGACAAGATTCAATAAATAAAGTGCTCCGTGCGTTTGGCCAATTTTGGCTGTCATATTTCGGGCATATACATACATCAAATACTCAGTTTGATCAAAATAGTTACAGCCGTTTTTGAGTAAATAAAAAAAAAAAAAAAAAACACGTGTAAATGAGACGATATTTATTAACTAAAGTGCCCTCTCCAATTGATCAATTTTGATGATTTTTTGGCTGTCACATCGCGGGCATATACATACACCAAATACCCAATTTAAGGTTCGTACCGTTTATAGTTTTTGAGCTAGTCTGTTCACACACATACACACACACACACATACACACACAGACCATTTCGCGGGACTTGGTTATTTGGACACCAAAACGTGTATTTCCGTTGAAAACCGGAAGTCGAAATTTTTCATGATCGCAATACTTTCCCTTACTATTATTACTATAGTTCCCTTACTAGTATTTCATATATAGGTAAGTGGAAATAAAAAAAAAAAGGAAGCCGAGTTCATATTCCTGTCGCACAGGTATTTTTTACATTTATTTTTTGTTGAATAATATTACAATCAGTCACAGTAGAGGACAATAGCAATGCATATTGCTCACTTATCAATTCATACTGTATTTACAAAAAAAATTTAAATAAATATTAAGTCAAAATAATCATTTTATGTATATAAACATGGTACTAGTATCGCTATGCGCTATGCGACTTCCCGGCATAGCCAATATGGCGCCGTTTAGTGAGACCACGATCTTAACGAAAAGGACCCATTTGGGAGTTTATTTATTTCTAAAGAGAAATCGTAGCGAGCGGGGGTGTCAAAAGCTTGGATCTAATAAAGCTAGCTGTTCACGCACATTTAACTGAAAAGAAAGCGATGGGAGTTAGCTTACATTAGAATCGGATTCTGCGCACCTGAAAACCCCTGAAATAATGGTCCTCTACCACGTAGGACTTTTTTTGTTGACTAGTGTAATCGTTACGCAATAAGTGATATGGTAATATAGGTCCCTTCGTAACCAGTTGCATAGCCAGGCGGTACCGGACAACCCAACACTGCCCTCAGTTGTCTGGTTGAGTTGAATCGAGAATTAATTTTCAATCCTGTTGCATATTCGTATTAAACGATACAAATTTAATGTAAGAAATACCCATTTCATTCAACGGGCTAACAAAAAGTGAAATTTTATTGACCAGTTTTATTGATAAGTCAATTAGTGTAAATGATGAGGAATTTCTTCTTCAATGCATCTATTTCCGTGCATGAGACCAAGCAACTTAAAGGTATTTGCAATGCATTCCTACTGTAATGAAATACCACTGCTACCCCCTTCGTTCACCTAGCTCTCTCCTCCGCGCTACGAAGTATCTTGTAGTCATCGCTGATCACCTCTAATGATCTACCATTCCTATTGCAACCACTGTCTCTAGAGGGCTGATGTGGTCAGTGTTAGCTCTAATTAATTGGTTTCCATCCCCACCTTTGAATAGTCTGGCACCCACTTTACAGTGGTCGATTGAACTCCAGAGGGGTCACCCGATCGAGCGAGCAGAGAATGTACAGCTTTGGACTTATGTTAATCAAGTACCTAGAATACCTCATCCCTTTAATACTAATTAACTGAAATACCTCAAGGTTCTAGCTTTACCGGAAGTAGGAAACAAATGTATTTACCACTGAGTAACGTTACATGAAAATTCCTATAGTATGCGATTGAAACCAGAAAAAGATTTAAATTTAGAATCCAATTGTACTCAAACGAATCGAGCTAAAATAATACAATGTTTCAATGAAGGCGTCACAAGGCGTCAGTCAGAAAACAAGTCTATGGGAAGCGATTATGGTATAAAGTGAGTTATTGATAAGGGGGCTTAGTTGGGTTAAAAATTTATGTCATGGCGGACTCAGGGAATGCATTTCGACCTCCCCTCCCTTGTTGGAATAGGTTGGTCAACTATAGGATAACGACCCTACGCCACAAAGGAAAGAAAAAAGATCTCCAATTCAATTACCTTTTTAAATATTTTCCTTTGCATAAATTATTTTAAAAATAATTATTTAGTTGATTTTTGAACTATAATAGCACAAAATTTGATCTGTGTATAGACTACGAGCATGAATTAATCCAATGGCGCATGGCCCATTTAGAAAGCTGCCTTCTCAACTCCAACCTCTCTGTTTGAACTCCAGCTTCCTCAGATCTCCCTTCAAATCGTCCTGCAAATTCAACCTTGGTCTTCCCCTCCTTCTCTTTCCTCCTGGGTGCCCTTCCATAGTCACACTAGCGAAAACTGGACCCTAACAATAAAAACCGAGAGGTTGTTGAAAACTTGGGAAAGAAAAATCTACGCAAAATTTGTGGCCCTATTTAAGAAGGATCATTGATGGGGAATGAGAACTAAAAATAAAATTATTATAAATCTTGTTGGTTTTAAAAAATTATTATTAGATGAATTTTAATGTCACATTTTGAGAATATGTCACAATATAAAAATGGAACTCCATTCATTATATACTAAATTAAAATGGACAAAAATAATAGTCATTTATTTTATTTTCTTTAATTCCTATTTTTTTTTTTATTTTCATTACCTATATATGAAATATAGTAAGGGAAAGTATTGCGACCGTGAAAAACTTCGACTTCCAGTTTTGGGGTCTGGTTTCAAATACACCTTTTGGGGTCCCCTGAGTCCAAATAACCGAGTCCCGCGAAATGGTCTGTGTTGTGTGTGTTTGTGTGTGCGTCTGTGTGAACAGACTAGCTCAAAAACTATAAACCGTACGAACCTGAAATTGGGTATTTAGTGTATGTATATGTCCGCGATGTGACAGCAAAAATTTCATCAAAATTGATCAAACGGAGAGGGTACTTTATTTTATAAATTTTGTCTTATTTTTTCAATATCTGATCAGAGAAACAGTTTCAGATGGAAGAACTCCGAACATGAATATAAAAAAATAACTTTTTGTAACGAATCATTCAGATTTTTTTTTTTCATATTCAGTCAATATTCAGTGACACATCTTTCAGTATTTTGTGTAATCGATTTTAAATATGCATGAAATTTGATTATTTTTTTTTACACAACTAATCATACAATTTATTGGAGACTTGTGTTGCACTTTTTTTTTTTTTTTTTTTTTTATGAGAATAAGATAAAAATAAATAAATCGAATTATTTAATTATTTTTTTGGATTTACAACATTTTTGTTATTATTATTATCTTCTATAGTTAACAAACCCATTTTTCATGTATATTTTTTAAATGTATAAGTCGATTGCTGTATATGTATGTATAAGGCGCAGGCTGATCCAGGAGGCCTTGACTCAACAATGAGTTGTTGCGCCGCTGAGTGTGTGTATAAGTCGATTGTTACAAATTAAAACTGAATCTACTGTTTTATTGTCACTATTTGGGTTTCAATCGATCAGTTCTGATGTACCATGTCATTCAGCATGATTCACGTTGCTATATGAATTATATTAACTTAGAGTTTAAATATTATACGAATATAAATCGTCCCTTATTTTTTGTTTTTAAAGAGGGACTTGAGATCAGTAGAGACTTGACTTGACTTGAGATCAGTATCTTGAGACTTTGACTTGAGATCAGTATCAGGCGAGTAAGGAATATAAATAAGGATTTGATTTTAAAAATGAGTAATATGTGAAGGGAGCTCGTGTGAGACGGTGTATGATGCTACCTGCTTACGTATTGACTAGTTGATCAACTATATATTCTTTCCGTATGTGTATGTATTTATGTGCAAGAATAGCGCGAGGTTTAGAATCAAAAATGAGGGATGACAGATAAAAAATGGATGAGGAAGGAAAATGCATTTGTATCGTCCAGGATTATATTAGTCAGAACATCATTGGCATTTCTGGTATTACAATATTTATTTATTTTTTTACCAATTTACCCACAACAATACATGAACCAATAACAGCATTCACCTACTCAACAATGAAGCCTAATGTTAGTGATAAGATCCATTTCATCAGTTTTTAATAATGCCAACGAATTGGTAGAAAACACTTATCACTCTCTCTATCTCGTTTTTACATTAATATTTATAAAAAAAGAGAACATATCGACAGATTTTTTTTTTTTAATTTCTAGAAACCGTTTTATCTGGATTTGACTATGGGCTCTCAGAAAGGTCAAAAATGGTTATTTGTAACATATTTTCCTTTATATATTTATTTTTCGTAACGATGTGAACAGAGGAAAAAAAAAAAAGCTATATTATTTTAGGAAATGGATATTCAATTAATATTTGAATTGACTTTCTTGGAGGTGGTAAAATTCAAGTTCAGAGGTAATATGTATTGCTTTTTTTAATTTTAGAAAAATTCAGAGAAATGTTTTATCATTTCTATTCAATTTTACATGCCGCACACTGGGAAAAAATTGCGTTTCAATTGGCCAAATTCTATAACTCTTGATCAAATTACGATAAACGAATAATTATTTTTTCATTTATGGTCGCGGGGTTTATTTTATTATTCAGTTTAATAACAATATATACAATATAGTTCCCAGAGTATTTAAAATTAAATTGTATCTGAATTTTTATCCTTTCATAGCTTTATTTTAAATAAAATAGAGTATTTGGTATATATCCATCCTAAGGAGATGAAATGCACCAATATCCTTACGTGCCCTTGGTTGTGGCAGCATGTATTAATTCATTCAATTAAAAAAAAAAAAAATATCCTTATGTGCTTAGCATTCTGCTTATATACAAGCTATTTTATGGTATTTTCTACATTTAAAATAACTATTATACAAAGATTTTTTTTTAATGTTATCAAATTTAAAATCTAGTATTTTTTTAATGCAATAGAAAAAAAAGATATATAGTAATACTAGAAGTATATTTTAGGATGTCTAAATTAAGGCCTAAAAAAACTATAAAAATAGGTATTTGAGTTTTAAGATCTATATAGCACTGACTATACACATTTCAGTACTAAGATCTGTATAGACATTTTAATACCATACACCCTATACCACTAAGAAAAAAAATTGATCCAACTATTACCAATAATATGTTTTATGATACTTTTAATATTTTTTACGAAATTATAACACTTCGTTATTCAATAATTTACGGGCATATTTCTTATTTATAAAATTTTGGTTTAATAAAATTATAAATAAAGCCTAATATAAAAAAGGTAATTTTCATTCAGCACAATGTATGCTTATCTCTTTAAAATTATTTTAAATTAAATTATATATAGAGGGTGTCTTGGCTCTAAAATGTAAAAATCAGGTAGATCGCATAATTGTTTAGGCTGTAATTAAAAAAATCCTAAAGTATACTTCTAGTATCATTATTTATAATTTGTTTCCCCCTCATATAATAATTATTTTAAAGACTTAATTAAATGTATCAAATTTCAGAAAACGGATTGATTATATGAAGAATGCTCATCTGATAATAATATTAGGGCATTTCATCTCCTTACGATGTATCTATATTTAATAAAATATTTTATTTAAAATAAAGTTACGAAAGGATTCAGATACAAATTGATTCTAAATATACCGAGAGGTCATATGTATACTATATTAAACTGAATAATAAATGAAAACCCATGCTCATAAATAAAAAAATGATTATTCGTTTATGTATTGATTCGATACCTTCAATACCACAATTTGTATTAATTCAATATAAATAAAAAAATAATCTGCATCACACATATAACTTATTTTTATTCGATTCAGCCCAATATTCTATATTTATCAGTTAATAAAGTCTACCGTGAAAAAATGGGGGGGAAAAAAAGAGAGGATTTCGGTATAATTGTGAGAGAGATTCTCAGTTCTTTTTTGGTTAGTATTTGAGAGAAATGTGTTGTCTTCGTTTCATGCTTGAATGAATGAAATAATTACACCGATATACAAAAAAAATTCGACCGCCCATGCTTGCGCAGCCCGAAATGATTTCATTTCAAGCTCATGGTTCTTTTCACATAGTAAACTTGTTTATGATGTTCTGCTAGTTAAGACCTCATGGACCATTTCTTACAACGATCTCATAGAAGATTGGACCCCAACTAGATCCTAAAACAGGGAAGTTTTCTCTTCGCGGAAGGGTAAATCTTCAGGCCGTTTTTTTTTTTTTTTTTTTTTTTTTTTTTTGAGGCCGGTATTTGTTTGGCAGATCTACATGCTGATTCGGAGTATAATTGGATATTAAGGGTATGATCGGACTGGTTTCAAAATCAGAGGAGTTTATGGAGGATTCAGCATTTTTATAGGCTCAGATTTCTTCAAATTTTCCGTCATGTTATAAATATCTGGTAGAGCATTTAACGGGACAGTTTAGAGTCAATTTAAGCCTAAAATTGGTAGTTCTATATTAGCCTTAAGTTTATCAAATCGTCGGTATTCAAATAATGGTATCCTAGGCCTGGACGTCCGTTAAAACCTCTTTGGCTTTGGTGATTGAGACGTTTATTTGGAGGGCGAGGTTTTTTTTCCGAATCGATTAAATAAGATAATTTTTTTTTTTTTTTTTTTTTTTTTTTTTTTTTTTTTTTTTTTTTGTGACTGAATGAGTCTTACGAAAATAATAGTGTTTCAACGAAGGCAGTCCTGGGGGGAATGGAATAGCCTTCAAAATCATGTAAAAGGCTCTTAACAGAAGATTTATTGTTTGAAATTTACCTTCCGCGTTCTTCCTAAGCGTCGCCGATCCGTTGTGTTATCGAAACGACGGATAATAGAGAGTAAGGGAAGTTTTGTCAATCGGAGGTATTGATACAGAGACCCGGTTAGGATTGTAGTCAGTGACTGAAAGGGATTGGGAGGGAAAGGGCCTAGGTTCCCTAATAAGGATATAAGTGGCCCTATTTCGAAGGCATTAACGCCTCGATGGTTTAGCTTACTCCTTTGAGCGTTTATACCACACAACCCCTCCTCTTTAATCTCAAGTTATTCTCCCTCCTGGATATATTATGACTTTTAAATCTTATCTGGTCGATGACATTTTTCCGGTGATCTTCCCTTCAAAACCCCCGAATCTCTCCTCCCCCCCCCCCCACCCCGCTAAAGGACCTTCATATCGAAGTCGAATTATAAAGTGGCGGCTTGATGAGATCTGCAGATAAAAACAAGGCCCTATTAACCTCTTTAGTAACTTAGATTAGACTTAGTAACTTCTTTCTAGTCTGTTTTGACGTGTTATTCGAGAAAAAACCTTTTAGGAGTTTAATGGTCCCCTTCGTTTCCAATGATGATTAGTTATAATCTCAGATTGAGGAAAGTATTAGTTTTAAAAAAGTTACCGGTTTCTTAATTGCGATTTTAAACTACGATCTCTAGTTGAGAGGTTGAGATCATAACGAGAGGGGTTAAGATTAAAATCCTTGAATATAAAATTTGAAAGTAATTCACTAAAAAAGTATCCCTAAATTGCGTAGATAGGCATTGTAGAAATAAAATAGTTATACGTAATAAGACATCATTCCAAAAAATTATTATTTTAGTAACGTAATTCAGACACGCATATAAAGAAATTCAATGATTTGAGGGTTTTTTTTAAATATTTAAAAATTATATTTTAAAAAATTACCAATATTAGAAATTAATTTTTTTTCATATATATCACAACAGATTTTTGATGTGGTGCATTACGATATTTCTGTTGGCTATACAGTGGGTGCCATCAATGCTATATATTTTATCCACACTATATACTATAGTATATTATACGCTAATATAATATAATATATAGCATTATAATCGCTATTTATATATATATATATATATATATATATATATATATATATATATATATATAGTATTACACTAGTAGAAAGATAGAGATAGGGCTAGTCAGGGGGGGAGCTTGGAAATATCTCAATCGTTGATTTTGCTGGAGTATTAATAATATTATAATAACATATGCCCGTACCGAAAAAAAAAAAAAAAAATAGAAACAATATTTATACGATTTCATTATTATTTATGTCGCATTACTTATTGAAAAAAAAGATTTTTTAATGTACGAAATAGTCTTTTAGCAGATTTTGGAAAATCATTTTAAGAACGTGTTTGAAATCCTTCAATACATACTGATTCACGAAAAATTGTAGGTGGCGAAAAGTACTCTAATATAATATAAAATATTATACTCAATGTACTTTATATTGAGCATCAGTAGTAAATATTTATTGAAACAGTAACACTGACGGGTGTTGAACCATGCAGAAAAAAGATAAATGGTTCAGCATTAAAGCCGCCAATGAGCGAGTAGCGTGAATTACAGTCCCGGCGTGAGCATGCTAAATATAATACGAATAAAAATCGTCCCTTATCTTTTGTTTTTAAAGCGAGACTTGAGATCAGTATCTGGCGAGTAAGGAATATAAATAAGGATTTATTTTTAAAATGAGTAATATGTGAAGGCAGGTCTTGTGAGGTGGTGTATGATGATGCTACCGTATGAGCTTACGTATTGACTAGTTGATCGTGAGAGATCTATATTCTTTCTGTATGCGTATGTATTTCTGTAAAAGAATAGCGCGAGGTTTAGAATTAAAAATGAGGGATGACAGATAAAAAATGGACGAGGAAGGAAAATGCATTTGTATCGTCCATGATTATATTAGTCAGAACATCATTGGCATTTCTGGTATTACAATATTTATTTATTTTTTTACCAATTTACCCACAAAAATACATGAACCAATAACAGCATTCACCTACTCAACAATGAAGCCTAATGTTAGTGATAAGATCCATTTCATCAGTTTTTAATAATGCCAACGAATTGGTAGAAAACACTTATCACTCTCTCTATCTCGTTTTTACATTAATATTTATAAAAAAAGAGAACATATCGACAGATTTTTCTTTTTACAATTTCTAGAAACCGTGTTATCTGGATTTGACTATATGCTCTCAGGAAAGTCAACAATGTTTATTTGAAATATATTTTCCTTTATTTATTTTTCGTAACGATGTGAACAGAGGAAAAAAAAAAGCTATATTATTTTAGGAAATGGATATTCAATTAATATTTGAATTGACTTTCTTGGAGGTAGTAAAATTCAAGTTCAGAGGTAATATGTATTGCTTGTTTTAATTTTAGAAAAATTCAGAGAAATGTTTTATCAATTCTATTCAATTTTACATGCCGCACTATAATGCCGCAGAATAATTATGTTTTCATTTATGATCGCGGGGTTTATTTTATTATTCAGTTTAATAAAAATATGCGTAATAGTTCCCTGAGTATTTAAAATTCAATTTTATCTGATTTTTTTTTTCCTTTCAGAGCTTTATTTTAAATAAAATAGTGTATTTGGTATACTCGTATATCCATCCTAAGGAGATGAAATGCACTAATATCCTTAGGTGCTCAGCATTCTGCTTATATACAAGCTATTTTATGGTATTTTCAACAATTAAAAGACTTTAAAATAACTATTACACAAAGATTTTTTTTTAATGTTATCAAATTTAAAATCGAGTATTTTTTTTAATGCAATAGAAAAAAAAATGATAAAAATTAATACTTGGAGTATATTTTAGGATCTTGTCTAAATTAAGGCCGTAGTAGTACTTTGAATACGTTGTACTTAGAAAAGTACTCTAATATAATATAAAATATTATACTCAATGTACTTTACATTGAGCATCAGTAGTAAATATTTATTGAAACAGTAACACTAACAGGTTTTGAACCATGCTGAAAAAAGATACATGGTTCAGAATCCACTAATTAATTTCCTAATGCATTTCATAACGTTTAGTGCTTTCAATATTGTGTTATTATTCAACTTTTTATATGTTGGGCATTATTTTTAATTTTGGGCCTACTACATATTCTGTGGGTACGAGCGATGAAGGTGAGTTTTTATTAAAGGGAGTTGTTTAAATTTTCAAAGTTGAGATTCGAAATTAATCATAGATTATTTATGTGCAATAAGTTGTTAATAGAAAATATTTTTATTATAGTTCCTCGAAAAGTCTTGAGGAGTTAGGGGAAGGGTTTGAAGATTAAAAATGTCAACTCTGGGTGTTTTCAAGGGATATTCTCTATACTGACACATTATTAAACACGTGACATGCAATCACACTTAGTGTTTTCTTTTATACCGTCTAGCACTTATTTAAAAAAATCTCAACCAGCGAAGTTAACTACTTCTGAAATAAGGAAATTCAATTCAGTATATAAATTGAAAGGATATTTTAGATTTATCTATAATCGATTGGGTAGAATTTATTTATTTTTTATAATTATAATCATAAACCTTCCAAGGAATTTTATCATATTTGAGAATATTCAAGTTATGCCTCCTATACCTCTCAAAATATTATTACTTTTGCAAATGAAAGAACTTCAATAAATATAAAATTAATAATAAAAATTAATTGACATAGTGTAGCGTATAAATAATTTATAATTCATATATATTTAAAATAAAAGCTTAACTGCTCTAGCTATTACTAAAAACACACCAACAATGACTTTGATGAGAGAAGCTTTAGTAAAAGTATTGTATAATTTTTTCGACTTTTATAACTACAATGATAAATTTTATTATTTACCAATGGCTTATCAACAAATAAAAAATAATAATAATAACAATAAATTAATGTAAATTGGATATATCATAGTTGATTATATATAAAATGAGGGAAGGAATTTGTACAGAAAACAATGTATGAGAAGAAATATAAAATTTGAAATTTTCAAAAATATATTAAATAATATTTCAGAGTCTTCTCATTTCGTCCCATGGTTGAAATAAAATGAATTTTTGGTGTATTTTTTATTTTATTTTATGTTAATATATACATAAAATATATACGATAGAAAAATTTAAAAATTATTAAGTGGTCACAAGTGAAAAAATAAATCAGCCTCATCTTTGCCTTATTACATCCCTTTAATCAAGATTAGACAAATACAAAACATTTTAAAAGTTGTTAAAAATTTATTTTTACATTATATTCTTTAAACACTAATAATTTAGTGTCAATTTTCAAATGTCTAAGTTCTGAAATGTGAATGTTTGAAGTTTTTAAGTTAAAAAAAAATACTTAAAAATAATTTAAATCATGTTTGACAATTTTAAATAGAATTTGGTACATTATAAATTATTGACAACAGGAAAAAAAAAGTAAAAAGCTCATAATAATATACTGAAAAAAATATTAATGTTAGTGATCCCTAAACGCATCTCTGGTACAAAATGAATTAATTATTTTCACAGCGATTTTAATTAGGTTTTGTTTTAATTTTGTACTTATTTATAAAATACTTATTTATGGCAATAATGAAGATCTACAACTTGGGTCGAAACGTTGGTATAAATAAATGTTCAATACATACTATTCGAAGTAATAAATATTAAATATTCAGTACATTTTTTTTATAATTATAATTTCGAATTTCACCTTATCTCATCTAACGTTGTTTACTGGCAATTTTCATATCCCATTTTTAGTGCTGAATTATTGTGAGAATCTTAATCGAATATAAATTCAGCAACAATCAGATCAAATAGGGAAAATTTGTATTAAAAACTGTTTATAAAAAAAAAAAATTCTGTATGAACCTTAAAATAAATCATAAAACTGATATATTAAAACTTGTATAATATTTTTCCCGGTTTTAATGTACGACATATAAAAGATTTTATGAGTAGTTCGGTCATATTAGGCTTCTGTGTTATTATTTTTTTTTTTATTCTATTAAATGGGTTTGGTACTTGTTAAAATTTACTAAAATAATTGATAAATATCTTAAGAACAAAATTTATTAGATTAAAACATATTTATATATTTATACATAGTACAACCAAATTCACTCCAGCTTATCTTTTATTTGGCAAGACATCAGAAATCGTATCTTCTCAATTAAAAAAAAAAAAAAAGTTTACACGAGGATAGAGAAAAAGCTTTCAAAAATTCAGAAAAATGTTTCGAACATAATAAGATTAGAATAGACAAGAGAATATGAATTTCTAGAAGGTGACTTGGTGTTTGTAGCAAATGGTAACAAATTGAACAGAAACAAGCCGGATGAGATCAGAAGTGGGCCATTCGTGATAAAGAAAAACATTTTAATTCTATTTATGAAGTTTGAAGTAGGAAGAAACGAAAAGAGGGGAATCTGTTCCACAGCACAAAGCTTATTTATACCTTACTCTTTTCCTATTAAGAAGAAGAGTCGTCCAACAATGGAAGTGTAAGATGGTTGCAAACCATATGTTTTTAGAGGACTTATTTATTTGTATAGTTTTTTTTTTTGGATTTTCTATCTAGAGGTAACAATGGATTTGGATCAATTTGTGTTTTTAGGAATGTATTTTGTGTATGGTTGTATTAATAAAAGTGGTGTTTTTAGCATGAGATTAACACCAATTTGTTAAAAGATTAGATGATGTGAAATTTGAAAATTCAAACTAAATTACCCATGTTTCATTAATAATATGAAAAATAAAATTGTATAAACCTTTAATATACTTTTTATGTCGCATCTTGATTAAAAGAATTTAATATTAAAAAAAAAATGGGGTTGATTTATTTTTTAACCTCACACGCCTTAATGTTCCAGAGGCGCGTTTCAATTTTTTTAATTTATAATCATATATTTTGGACATATATTAAAATAGAAATGGAAAAAAGAAATCATTGTCATTTCTGCCCTTGGAATGAAATGGGTTATGGAAAAAAAGACCCTTTGTTCAATTTACGAATACAAGCAGTAAATATAAATTTGCAAATAAAACAGCAAAAAGATCTCGAGTAGAAAAAGGAAGAAAAACGCCTGGAAGGAAAGCAATTTTTCATAAAAGGAATAAACCATATCCAGGTTAAGGCCGTTTAGAAAAATAAAATTTTAAAGAGCCATAAACTGTCCAAGGATAAGGAAAAAGGTTTATTTGATATCATAGGGAACAATAAGTTGCCGAAGGAGCCTCCCCGACGTCGCTGAATTGAGTCAGCGTAACTTTCCAACAAAGGAAATGTTACAGGTGCGTATAATTGATGTACCGAGGTTATAATTTCAATTTAGGCAGTTGAGGTGGTGGGTATAATACCAGGAAAGCCTCGGCAATTTAGCGAGTTTTGCATATTGTCGATCGTATGAGGTGTAAATTGGATATGCGGAGAACCGTTTAAGTGTGTCATATTTGAATAAAGGCTATTAATTCCCATAAATTTTAAACTTAAGAAAACCATGAAAACTCGGAATTTAGAATAAAATTTCGTATTGAATATTTATGCGCCCCTTTCTATTTATATATATATATATATATATATTTTCTTCATTTTTTATTAATTGTGTAAATTAATTTAGGTTTTATAGGACTATTCGAAGAAATTATATTAAATATTATTTAATTTTGAAATGCAAATTTAAAAAAAAAATATTAATTTTATTTTTAATATTTATTATATTATATTATTTGTTTATTACTTTTATTTTTTTTTCAATTAAATTAATTTTTTTGTTTGTTTCTTTAACTCCCCTTTACGCTACTAAGGCTAATCGGACGATGCTACAGTGGGATTCCTAAAATTTTGCCTGTCCAGGTATAATTAGGATAGAGGTCTTTAACCTCCTTTTTACGTCCTACCCGAGGGACGGCATAGCCAAGGATTTTTCACTCCCTTTAAAAAATCGTGGGGCCACCGCGAGAGGCGAACCCGCGACCTGTAGTATTTTAGGCTGCTATGCTAACCACTAAACCACAGGTGGCCCCAATTATTTTTTTTATTTTTATGAATACCGAGGAAAATTGAAAATGGTATATAAATCGGAAACGTGCAATAAAACGTTTTGATTTGTACGAATACACACTGTTAATTAAAATATTAAACCATGTTCAATACACCACAATCTTTTCGGATACGGCGCAAAATTTAAAATTTTTAACACTATAAATTTTGAAAATCTTCTATATGGATCTTCTCATCCCATCTATTGCCTTCAATGTCTACCGTCTTAATGGAATCATAATCAGTTACATGTCATTTGGAAGATTTTCTATTTTGCCCCGATTCCTAAAAGTCTGGTTTTTAATATTTTAATTTAATAATTTTTATTAACGGTTAGTGTGTATTCGTAAAAATCAATATAAATGTATTCGATTTATAGCATTTTCAATTTTCCTCGGTATTCAAAAAAATTAGAAGGTGATTATTTCATACTTTTTAGTGCATTTATTTTTGCTGGTTCCTAGTTTTCGAAGTCGGTTTATTTTTTTTTTTTCTGTAAAATGTTTTTTCACCTAAAAAAATTTTTTTTTTAAAGTTTATTTAATTTCAGTCCATGTCAAGAAAACGCAAACATTAGGTCGGAAGAACATTGATAGTAAATAGCAGAAAATAAAATACAAGTTGCAGAACATCGAAGAGGGAAAAAGTGATGCTTTTCCGATTTGGAATTGGACATAGCGAGTTTACCCATGGCTATCTGCTAAGAAGCCTTGAAGTTCCAACGTGAGAAAAATGAGACCTGAAAACACCTGCTACTGTAGAATGTTCTCAATATGAAAAACATAAGAAGAAATGAACCTCCGGAGTTTTTTAAAAGAGGTACTAGGGGTTGATGAAGAAAGAGTTTCAACGTTGTTTCAGTTCTTGAAGACCACAAGGATACTACTACAGTATCTAAAATTTATTTACGGACTCAAAGGGACTTTTTTTTTGAGGCCGTAAACCAAATTAAAAATAAATTAAAAATTATAAAATAGGTAATAAAGTCGACCATTTTTATAAACTTACTAAGATTTAAAAAAAAAAAAATAACAGAAAACGCTTTTGTATTAGAAAATGTTCTTTTATTTGACATTGAAATACGTTGTGAACGAAAAAAAAAAACTAACAAAAAAAAATATATATAATTGCTCAAAAGCTCACAGTGATTTTAAGACAAAGATAATTCAAATAACGAAAAAAGTCTGAAGGTACGTTTAAGATTTAAAATTTAGTATTTCTTTCTTATTCAAACAAAGAAAAAAAAGTCAGTTATAATCTAAAATGATCCGCGTAGAAAAAAGTTAAATATCTATTCCGAAAACATTATATTCTACGCATAAACTTTAAATGCTGCAATCTACTGATATTTTGTTTTATTTTGAGATACGGCGTTGTTGAAAGGATATGTGAAAACATTTAAATATCCTTTTCTGAATTAATAATTTTTTTATTTTTTTTTATTTATGGAGGTAAAACCAAAATCTTTTGAAATGAAACATTCAAAATCACACGAAGAAAATATTAATTTGTTTTGATGTACATAGATTCATAATATTGTAAATTGACACACTGACAAATTTTAAGAATGTCGATATTTTTATTTTAATATTTTTTAAATCTATATAAAACACATAACTTTATTTAATTGATCTTTCAACGATTGGCTTTTTGTCATTATCGAACTATTGATTAAAAATTATACTTGGAAAACGTTATTCATTTTTCGATGATATTTAGCTAAAAAGTGACCATGATATAAACAAATTTTATATAAACATTGTAGTATATAAAAAATAAAATTTCTTTGTAAAAGCATAGAATTTATGTAAACTTTAGAACTAAGGAATAATTTGTAAAAACAATATGTTTGACTGTGTATTTAATTCTACCTAACAACCATTATATGCGATGAACTTTATTATGGTGTAGTTTTTTTTTCTAAATATTTTTCTAATATAATTTGGAACAAGTCTATTTTTCTTGCAACGAATCCCATGTAAAAGAAAATTTAAAAAAATACACGAGATAGCCAGGAAAATTAATTGGAAATTTTTTAATAAATGTTTGTCTATGTCCATTAAAGAAATGAAGACTTAGTGATTTCTACAAATTTGGTTTAGAGAAATAGAAACATTAAACAGAAAATTTAACCCTTTAATGAATCGATTGCATATTATAATAATATTCTTATTATACTTGGTCGTTATATTATCATATGAGATAAACTCACATATGGAAATTTCGACATACTACAGATTGCAGGATCATACACAATTTAAATAAGTTTTCTAAACTGGTTGTGCTTCGAGCTTATAACAACCACTTATGTTGATAGTGTAAGAAAATAATAAAGTTGAAGAATCGTAGGAAATCTTTAAAGCTATTTCAGCGCGTTGTTCCATGTTACATGGCCGACATTATTACAAGTTCAGTTATTCCGTATCTGTTAAAATTTTCTACTTTATGAAACAAAATAGAGTTTATTTTCGATTTCAGAACGAGTTATCAATGTTTTGTTTATAGATCTTTTTATCTTTTGTCCTTAAAAAAAAAAAAATTGTCTATACTGAACCGATAATACATCAGAATGCGGTAAATAATATTGTACACTAATTTAAGGAAACTATTTATAAAATCCAATTTTAGTTAATACTACGGAGTTTGCGTCCTATACATATTTTTTCACGTTCAATATCTTTTTTTAAATTTTATTTTTTTTAGAAAAAGAGAAATTTCCTCTTATTATGAAAAGAATTATTTAGTTCACTTAATATAGTAAAATAAAGAATGATTTTTTTAAAATAATAATTTTACAATATGAATAATAATTTTTAACTTGAAACGAAATCTTAGCAAAAATGATCAAATATAATGCATTTTGTAGGCTTTTGGTAAATTTATTATAGAACTTCATATATCCATATATTTTACGTATGTCTGTATATATATATATATATATATATATATATATATATATATATATATATATATATATATATAATGAATTTTAACCATTCGGTCATATCTTGACTACTACGTCATAAAGTATCGGCGAAGTTTCCTTGCTCTGCTCTTCAATAAAAATAAATATTTCAAACGAAAATAAAATTAAAAAAAAAAGACCTTTCAAAACATATAAAAGTAACATATAATACTTATTCAGAACTTAAAATAATAATACTTTTTTTCCCTACTTTTCCACTGTATTTCTCTTCAAATAAAGAAAAATAAAATAGTAGTGCTTTTATTCATTCCTCCTTCTCCTTCTTTTTTTTTTCCCCGCTTTAACTTAGTTCTGTTCTTCTTAGTTTATATTTTGTATGAATATATTAATTTATATTTGCATATTTCCATCTGATGTCACACTTGATCATGCCCAATAAACTAAAGACTTTTCACAAAATTTTTAGTATCAACGAAATAAAATTGCAGTATATTGCCTCCGAAAATATATATATACTTAAACCTGTGGCAGCGTAAGATAATAAATGAGCACTTTTCGATATTATTCACGTCTCTGAATTGAATGAGAGTATTTCCATGACAATGCAGTCAGTAGTTTAATAGTTTTTCTATATTCGTTTCTATTTATTAATTCATTTATATATACGTACAATATTTGCATATTTGAAGTTTTATAAAAAAACCGTCATATTTGTTAATTTTCATGTAGGTATTGTGATTATTTTATTTAATATTTTTCAAATTAAATCACATATTTTTGAAAATATATTTAGATAAAATCGTACATATTTAACCCTTGTTTGACATAAAATCCGATCTCCTCTTATTACTGATTATATATGTACTAACATAATCATTTGTTAGCTGTGATATCATTCAGACGCAAAACTTGATTCTTTAACTATTATCCGTAATATTTATATTTGATAATATTGACTATACCGTAATGAGAATATTCTCATTAGATTCAGAAGCATACAACCTGCTTGCGCCAAAATTAATTTGCACATCCCCCCCCCCATACCCATTTAACCCCCCTTAAAGGATCGCTACCCCCTTAATTTTGGTCTATTTTTCCTGGTCTAACAGTAATAATGTTCATATAATGTTTTCAATTAAGTATAGAATCCAATGCGGTCATTAATCTTGTAGCTAGTAATTACTACAATAATTATATATGTTCAGGTACCTGCATATATATACCTATACATTGAATATAATATTATATAAAATAAATTAAGTATTGTGTAATGTTTTTAGGTAAATATTTAATAATTTAAATTTTTAATGTGTCCTATCAACATGAAGGAGCAATGTTAATTATTTTTAATTTTACTTTACTTGTTACTAAATTTCTTAAAACGTATGATTAAGATTTATTTAACCGCAAAATTATTTTAATATTTCCTTACAGTTAATTAATACTTAGGTTTATTATTTCCTAAGTTTCTTGAACTAACATAAGAAAAAATAATGGTTCATCTCTAAGGGAAAGTGTGGTGTTTTTGACCAAAAAATATGCATGTTTCTTAACACAATACTTTCAAAATTTATCAACTGACTGAAAACAATTAATTCTGTGGTCAATCATTTTTTTTTATTTAAAAACAGTTAATTTTTGGTTGCATAAATTAAGCTTATGCTAATCCGCAAATCGATATTGGTTTAAGCTTTATTGGGGTTATGTTAAAAATAAACAATAAAAAAACAAAACAAAAAAAGAACACATTTTTATTTTTATATCTTTCAATGAATGTGTATTTTAAATATAATATAATCCATTAATCTTAATTGACAGCTTTTTATGGTTCGAGTCAAAATAAAATTTAATTCTTTTACTTTTTTTCAGAAAATGTGTATTAGCACAAAAGTTTTTGAGGTTATGAATATCTAATAATAGTAAAAAGAGATCGATCATATTTTAAACTAAATTTCCACAAAACACAGAAATTGTTTAATTTATTTATTAACATTTTTTTTTTTTTTAAGGTCGTTAATTTTTCAGGGCTGGAATCTCAGTAGAGGCGTTCTCGTAAGTTGTAGCTAAAAAATTGAATAATTTTTAGGTAATTTAAAACTGAGCAACTTTTTTTTAAAACTTTTTTACTTAATTGACTCGAACCGTACGTAATAAAGCTATCATTGAGATTGCTGGATTATTATATTTCTGATATACACGAAAACTGAAAAATAAAAATAAAGAATGCATTCAATTTCGCCGTGTAAGTAGTCCAATAGTTTCCTTTAACTCTCAGACCTCGGGTTTGACACTACGTTGGGGGTTAAGCTTTAGAATTTTTAGTTTAAAATGAAACGATTTTTTTTTTTTTTATAATTTAAACCAAATTAATCCAAAATATTTGTATAAATTTTATGTAAATAAAATATTTCTAGTATACACAAAAAAAAATAAGACAGTATTACCTCGTTTAATAATAAAATCAAGGGAAAAAAAACTTCTTACCGGTAATGAAATATCTAAAATATTTTAATTTCATAATATTAGTAATAACATTAAATGCGTAAAATAGGATTTAAAAAAATGTATTTACCATAAAAAATGAATAAAATATAAAAATAATAATTATAAATTCAATAATAAAATTTTATTTAAGATTTTGTTTGGATCGTTGAACAAGATTATAATAATGCATATCCGCTTTTTAACTTGAATATTTCATTATTTTAAATAAAATCTAATAAAATAAAATGAGACATTAAGCAGTATATTGTTATTTTTTTGTCTTTGAGGGAGAGGCTTCGGAAGAGGTGGTTCTCCAAGAAACGAAAGACTTCGTGTCAATTATCAAGAATTAATTACAGTCTTATAAATCTTACACCTTTGTACATTTTATGCGGCCCGATTTAGCAAGTCTCAAGTTTAAAAACTTTAGTGTTTCGGTGTTTTATGTATTTGAAAAAATGTTTTAATTGCATTATAGATTTTTAAATTGTGACAGACTTTATGAAAGAAAGAAAAAAGAAAAAAGAAGAACCAGACAGCAAAACAATTTTTTATTAGTTCCTTGGTACTTGAGTTGAATTGAGTTGACTTGTACAAGAACATGCAACAAGGTCTTCGTGAACCGCTTAGCGTGGCCTATGAAGTCAAAGATTCTTTCTCTTCTTTGAAGATTAATATTTTTTTTTTTTTTTAATTTTCTTTGCTTACTTCAAAAAGATGAGGAATGTCTAGATATTCTTAAATATTTTCTTCACTATTCAAAATATAGAATAATACCTTTATATTTCACAAATAGGTTTAAGCTATTTTGCACAGAAATGTGTTTACGCCTCATTAATATTTTTTTCAATATCTCATTATGAGACTTTTGTTTTTAGTTAATGTATAAGGTACTAAATAATGTCTTAAAATGTCAAAGATACTTAAAATCAAGTTTTTGTCAACTTGAAAACTTCAAAGATGGCTATATAAGAAATGCACAATTTGAAAACAAACAAGATTTTTGTTCTAATTTCTATTCTTCAGTAATTTATAATTTTCTAAATTATACTTAAAAATGTCAAAGATGATTTAAATTATTTTTAAGTATGCTTTCTCTGTACTTGAAAACTTCAAATAAGCATACAAAAATTTTAAAAGTATAGGTATTTCAGGAATATCATAAAGAATAAATTTTATCATACGTAATATTAAAATTAAATAAAGTCTTAAAATTTTTAATTTTTAAAGAAGCTTTTTATTTCTAATCTAGATTAAAGGAATGCAATGATAAAACAGATTGTAGGCTGATTTAATTTTTCACTTTTCGCCCCTTAATGTACCAGAGTTCCTTTTTTGAAAAATTTGTTGATGGGCAATCATTTTTAAATTTACCCATCGTATATTTTTGATACTTATATTAAAATTAAAATAAAAACCAAAAATTTATAGTATTTCTGCCCTTGGGCCCTTATTTAATGTTAAGGAAATCAACATTAAATAAAAATAGAACACCAAAAATTCATATTTTTTCTAACATGGGAAGAAAAGAGTTAACAAAAGAAAAAAAAAATGCATTCTTTTTGAATAAAAATGTAGATTAAAAATAATATATAGTTAATTTAAAAAAATCCATGCTGTCAATAATTTCCTTTTATAAAATCATAAAAGCTTGTTGATTTTAGAATTTTGTGAAAATATTAAAATTTCAATAGAAATCTTAAGTAGTTCTATAATGATAAAAAAAAAAAAAATTAATTATTAATTTTAAGTTTTGTTTCAATATCGTATATAAATTATTTTGTTGAATATAGTTTTCTTATGATTCGATTTTATTAATATTGAACTACGAAAAAAGGAAAATATTGCAAAGCCACGGAGTGACTTACCTCCGCTTCGAGTTCTTTTCGGTAAATGATACGCGGATTTCAGAGCGGCGGTATATCGGGGACGCGCATGTGTCCCCCTTCAAGGGAAAATTTCCCTTCAGGTTAAACCTCCTCCTACCTCTTTAAGGGAAATTTTCCCCCTTCAGGTAACCCCTCCCATCATCCCCTCTTCCCACCGGTCTTACTTTTCTCATGAAACGGAATTAATTAAACGGGTATTGATATAATCGTCATCCTCGTTTCAGGGAAATTCCCCCCCCCCTCCCCCGTATTTGTATTTAGTCAATAGGAATAAAATAGAGAAATCTCTAATGTATCCAAGTTTATTTCCAATTACACTAATGTGACAACACTGATAGAATCAAATGAACAGGAATTCATTACTTTGCCATTGATAAAATCTGGAAACAGAGCTGAGGAAAGTATTTAAATAAAGTACTAATTTTGTGTCTAAATAAATAGTTCTATGCAATAAATTTATTTAGATTTTCTCCTTCATATATAACTCTATTTAATAAGAGTATTTAAATAATTTATACAGATTATTGGTTATTTAACTATATATATATATATATATATATATATATATATATATATATATATATATATATATATATATATTTTAACAAGGTAAATATAGAGGATATATATATTTTAACATGAATAAGAGGAAACCTTCAGCCCAACTGGAATTAGAACCTTTAATTTAATCTTCGTAATTTATATGTGCTTTGAGTTTTTTTTATTCATTGAATCGGGATAATAAATTATTCGCAGAAAGAAAATATGTCTTTATTAATAAAATATGATTAATTCAAAAAATATTTCTTATTATCTGTTAAAATTTTAATATATAGCGTATGAAAAATCATGCATAAATGAATACATATTCATGTTAAAAATATATATGCGTATTTCGTCGGATAAAGCATCATAACACAACTCCAATTTATGCCCTGAACCTTTTTATTTTCCCTATTCCCCCATATTAGGTAAAAATATAAAAAATAACGTTGATATGATATTTCATTTCTACGTGGACCGTTTTTAAGGCTAGTATTATAATATATATTAAAAAAAATACAAAAAAAAACCTGAAATACCCATCTAAACGTATAAGTAATAAACGTGACAATTATTACTTTTTTTTTGTGAAACTTTGTAATTGGTAGTTACGAGGTTTGGTAGTTTAACCTGTGATTTACATATTTTTCAAAATTAAGTTTATTTAGATTTTTTAGAAAATAATCTTGTTCAATTCTCAATAGTAATCGATTTTTAATAGTCATCATTCAAAACCGCAGAATTTTAAGATGTTCTGATATTTTTTGATTTTTTTTTTTACCCACTTTTTTCTATTTAAGTATTTTTCTTTTGGTTGAAAATCATTTATGCAGCCTTAAAATTTTATGAGTTTCAATATAAGCAACGATCTGAACTTACTAGCTTTGAGTAAAAATTATGGTATGACTAAAATATTCTCTCAATATTGTTTAGAGATGCGAAATGAAAAAAAAAAAATAATAGGCTCCTTAACAGAAAAATATTATTGAAATTTATAAAAATCTTTTAATTTTTTTATATTAAAAAACAAACAGTTTCCAGTATGTGGAAAATAAAACGAAAATTTTACGATAAAGGTGCATACTTAAGGTATTTTAAGTTTAAAAATTCGCAAAAAAAAAATTATTTTCTTACAAACTTAAAAAAAAACCTAATAGATGATGTTAGATTTTTTTGTCACTGCGGAAAAAAGAGCAACCAACATTATTTTATACCTGAAACACCTTATTCCTTTTTTAAATTGAATAGTGACGTTTTTTGTTATTTTTTTGTCCATATCCTCGTTCTCTAAGACTGCTAACATAAATTGTACAAAATGTTCCATATATAATTTTGGGGCATATATCGATTTGAAATATATATTTTTTTTAATAAAAAAAAATATTTACAACTGTATTTGTTTAAAAATGCTGTTACCCCTTTTATATAAGATATGAAGATTATATTATATTATTTATATTAAATGCATATTAAGCATTTTTAAAAGGTTTTAGAGAGCTTGCAAGTGGACGAAAAATCTAATACGTTGCAATTTAATGAAATAAATTAAGAAAAAATGTTTAAAAGAAAGTCGGACACTAATATAACAGTAATAGAAATATAAAACAAATTAAGGATCATCTAACATAACACCATAAGAAATAGGAACCAGGGCGTCCGGAGGATTTCCTCTAGGGGGGCTATATATATTTAAAAGTTAAAATATTTGTTTATATATTGTTTAAAAAATATAGCGAATGAACAATAATTTATTTAATTTGTAGTTTTTGGTTCTCAAACATTCTAGAGGGGGGAAGGTACACTCCTACCTCTCCTACTCCCACTCTCTGAATAGGAAGCTTTCTTCCACGTGTTTAGTCACCGATCGTAGTTTTAGGGACATCATCCACCTGGAAATTAAAGAAAAATATGTTTCTGAATCCTGATAAAATACCTAAGAAAAAACTCTGGTATCTAAAACGAAAATTTACGCTGGTTAACTGTTGAATAAATGGTTTGCTAAAATCATCATCTTCGCAGCCGAAGGAAAAAATCTGAACTTTGATTTCTTCGGAGAATCTTCGACCTGTTGAAGACGGGAGAGCCTGGCGCCGAAGAAAAAAATAATTGAATTTATGAACTCTATAACGAGAGTTTGTGGTTATATTAATTGAGAATGTAACACTAGAAAAACCAGGTCTCTGAGATAAGAGATTTCAGGTACCCTAGAATACTCATTCCAAATGAACTGAAATGGGCAAGATGATTAAGAAAACCAAGCAAACGGTTGCTAGAAGGATAGTTTCCAAGCGAAAACCCCCCACAAAACCCACAACTGGTTTTCTACATTAAAGGATGGAGGTCCAAAACATGAGCGTCATCGCCGGTGGGACAAGGGGACGCATCCCCCTATATTTTGGCAGGGGGGAATTACCTGAACTTTAACTGAGACAAAAATTTTCTAGTTTTAAGAGACCAATACCTTTCAAATACGTCATTGGAGGAGGAATCGAATATCCCAACAGTTTTTTCTAGGCTTTATTGTTTCAGCAACTTAGCCTCTCGGATTTTTACCTACTCTATCTACGAAAATATTGAGTCCTACCAATAATTTGGCGCTGGTGACACCCATGTTCCAAAATACGGATGTTTTTGGAGGTGGCCCAGCCTAGTGATGGATTTGGCACCAGCAATGATAATGATAATTATTATGATAATCACCGTTGTTATAGCTGGAAAATCAATATGATAAATAAAAACGGGTTTTTCTGCTGTTTATCATAAGTAACGAAAGAACTTTACTTCATAGCTAAGCTAAAAATAAAATTAAAATTAATTTATTTGTAATATTTTAAATAAATTTATGTTCCTAAGCGGTGTATAAACTTTTTCGTTGTAATTCCTACAAGATATAAATTATCCGATACATATTTTCTTTTTAGATCTTTTTCTTTCCTTTTTAACAATCTTACTAACTCATACGGTTTTATTTCTTTGTTTAAAAACTGTTCCAGGTATGATATCCAGTTCATATTTTGATTAGGGACAAATTAAAATTTATATCATTAAATTTTTTTTTTTTAACCGTTTCGCTAAAAATGTATTCCATCCCCCCTCAACAGACCAGTACGTAATATAGCCAGCGAATTCATCTTTCGTCCATAGATATAATTTTTCTTATATCTAGCACGAATTAAATATTTCAATAAGTTCAAATCAAAAATAAAATTATTAAACAAATATATAAAAATCATAAAGTGATAGAATCGTCAATAGTATAAATAAATTCGCTTCTGTAAGTTAATAGTACATTTTATAAGCTGTTTAATCATTCTGATACCATAGAACTTTAATATATGAATTTGAAACTTATTTTTAATGATCGTAGAAATATTTTATTTGTATATATACTCACTCACAACTTCCTTAACTTCGAGGAGAATATTAAATCACCATGAATTATAAATCGTTCGAGTTGGAAGTAGTTTTAGGAGCTGCTAAGCATTTAAATTTTTTAGCATTACTTCCTCTAATTTTTTATTTATTTGTACTTTTTGAAAATTACGACTGTATTATGACTATTGTTTTAAAAAATAACGGCATGAACAGACTTGTAGAGAAACTACACATTGTTAGCACTCAAATATTAATTATAAATTAGAAGGTCACGAGGCAATCTTTTTATTCGCCTCGGCGTTTTGGATTAAATTGAAATTGAACCCGATTATAAAATTTATGTTAGAGCTTCAATATTTGGTAACTTGATAGCTTGGGCATTAAAATCTTAATAAATAAATATTATATATTTATTTTAACTAGCATGATTTCTAGTATTTCATAATTAAGCTCGAAAATAGCTGATGATTTAATGTCCTTTAATTAATTAAAATGAACTTTTTGCCATTTTCATATATATATATATATATTTTTTTTTTTGATCAAAACTTAGATTATGATTTGATCAGTTTAAACTGAATTTTGAAAATGATTACTTATATTCTTAGCGTGCATTGAGAAACATATAATGTATTTTTCCAAATGATTCGGTTAAAAAAAAATATTTTTTAGAGAAAAATCACTGAGTGAAAAAGTTTTCCTTTTAATGTTTTATTATAGGGACCGTCTACCATATGCCACAATAATTTTGATAATTCCATTAGCTCAAATAGAAAATATTTAATATCTATTTCTATAATTGTTTTATTAAAATTGTTTAGTGAAAGTGATTCAAGTATTTTATTTTTTTGCTCTTCTACTTAATGTTTTTTTTTCGATGTCGCTTTTTAATTCTTATTAAATAAATAAAATAGTTTTTTTTTTTTTAATTTTATATCATTATTTAAATTAGCAATATTTATGATTAACACATAACTTTGTGGAGTGTGGCGTGGGCCTGAAATAAACTCTTTTGAGCTTAAAATATATCCGGAAATTTATAATGATTTTACAGGTTTCGTTCTTGTTTCAATAAATGATACATGTGAACAGATTTAAAAAAAAAAAAAAATATCTCTGCTATATTTTCTTTAATTATTTTATTTACCCAGCGTTTCGGGTTTCTGGTCCATTTTCTCCATATCTTTATTACATTTTTAAGACTCCATCTGTTTCTATTTCGACTAAAAAAATAAATTAAATTAAAAAGCCCAAATAGAAGCAACAGAAACATGTGACAATAGAAATAGTTCTACAATCACAGAAGTATATTTTTAAATGTTAATTATTTATTAAGCAACGACATATGTATCTTACATAATGACTTTACTTTTTGGGAAACAGATTGTTGTGAAGTCTTAAAAATGTACGATATATCAGGTCATCCCATAAGTAATGTAGGTCTTTAATGGCGTGCTATAAGGTATAGGATAAAATCACTTAAACACGTTCAATCTAAAATGTATTTACCATCTTGTTGTATAACAGTTTGCCATCTTGACATCAAATTTTGAATGCCTGTTCTGAAAAAATTCTTTGGTTTTGAAATAAAGAAAGCTAACACCTCGTTTTTCACCTCATCGACTGAATTAATTTTCTTGCCGCTTAATGAGTTTTGGAGACTGCGGAAAAGGTGATAATCCGAAGGCGCCAAGTCTGGGGAATACGGTGGGTGAGGAATAATTTCCCATCCAAAGTCCTTTAATTTTTGCAATGTTTGTTTTGCAACATGGGGCCTCACATTGTCAGGAAGATGATGGAATAAAATTCCGCGGCTATTGATAAGTGATGGACGTTTCTCTTCAATTGCTCTCTTCAATCGGTCCAGCTGATCACAGTAAAGATCTTTAGTGATAGTTTGGTTAGATCAAGGAATTCATGATGAAGGATTCCTTCCATATCCAACCATACAGACATCATCAATTTTTTCGGATGAAGTCCTCTCGCTTCTGTCCTAGGTGTTTATCCAGGTCCTAACCACTGCCGCGACCGTCTAACATTCCGATAGAAAGTTTTCACCCTGTTTCAAATTACCGGTGCTTAATTCGTAAGGGAGCCACTTTCAAATTTGGTTTTAAAATGGCAAACTGTCAAACAACGAGATGGTAAATACATTTTAGATTGATTGTGTTTCATTGATTTTATCCTATACCTTATAGCGATCCTTCTTTTAAAAAAAACAGAAAAAATAAACCCTGAATACATAACGTCTACCTCGAATAAGTGAAAATGCAACAAGTGAAAAAAATACATATGAAATGTGTAATAAAATAAAAAATAAAAAATCTTAATGGTAGTTAAGAAGATAATGATCCTAATTTTTAGAGTGGTCTATCTACTACAGACTGTAGATGTGATATTTCTAACTCCTTCCTTTCTTTCTATCTTGGTTTGTGTGTTTCGATCTAGCCTTATATCTGGCAGCTTATATAAAAAAAAGTGTCTAAGAGCTGGGATCTTTGGAGCTAGTATTTAAAAAGGCTGTGTAAATATGAAAGCAATAAAAGATGGCAATAAGGACTGCCTTGAAAGCGTTCCGAACTGACTCGGCACGGCTGTTGAGTATTGCGTTACTGTATACCATCGTCAACCGCAGGCAATCCATCCCTTCCAATAACTCATCTCTTTATTCAATAAATCAGTTTATTTTAAATTATTTAATGCAAACTAGTCCATTTTTAAATAAAAAATCTGATTTACTTATTTAATGAAGATTTACTTATCTAAATTGATAGTTTATTAAACAATTACAAACTATAAAAAAAAACTTAAAAAAATTAATTACCACTTTAAATTTCATTAAAAAATAATTACTTACTATTTTAGGTTAACATAGAGTTTACTATTTATATTAAATTATGAATTATTTGTATTTTTATTAATATTTTTTTTTATGAGCTGAAAATAGATTACAAAGGGTACATTTATTTTAATTTTTTCCCTTAATTTAATTTGTATCAATAATTTCATGTCTTATTACATACAAGCTGTATATACCGGTTTCACCCGGATAATTTCATTATTCAAATCTATAAAGTGAGACTTTTATCGACTCAAATGGTCGATTTCGTAAAACCCAATGTAAAGTTAACCAATTTAAGTTATGCAATTTTAATATGGACAGGTGTTCTCACCTGATATCAAAGAACCACTGAGCGAAATTTGGAGAATTTAGGACAAACGGTAGGGATTTTTATAAAGAACAAACAGAATTTCATCTTTACTTTCCGGTTTCACCCGGGGAATTTCATTTTTCTAATGTAAAAAACCAATGTAAAGCGAGATCATTAAGATTTTTATAACAATAAAGAATATCAGCTGAAGATCGGTTGAGGTTATGCAATTTTAATATGGATAGGTGTTCGCACCTGATATGAATTTCTATAAAGAACAAACAGAATTTCATCTTTTTTTACAAAGATTATAGCTGCATATCCCGGTTTCACCCGGAGAATTTCATTTTTCTTATGAAACGGTCGATTTCGTAAAGAACCATTGTAAAGTGAGATCATTACGATTTCTATAACAACAAAGAATATCAGCTGAAGATCGGCTGAAGTTATGCAATTTTAATGTGGACAGGTGTTCGAACCTGGTATCAAAGAACCACTGAGCGAAATTTGGAGAATTTAGGACAAACGGTATGGATTTCTATAAAGAACAAACAAACAAACAAATAAACAAACAAACAGAATTTCATCTTTATTTATATAGATTTAACATATAAATACGGATATCACATATTCTTTGGAATAACCACATGATAATTATTTTTAATAATTTGAAGTACAAATATTTTTTATTTTTATCTCTTCAACAAAAGGATATATATATATATATATATATATATATATATATATATAAAATTAAAAAAAAATATATTTTCACAAAGAAATTATTAATTAATAGTTTCAGTTACTATCATCTTTATTTATATGTCGCATACTTAATATGAAATAAAATTTTTCATCCAAATTAAATTAATATTAAATAAATGTAAATTTTTTAATTTATTTTCAACTTGACAAAAAACAAAACAAAAAAAAAGCTGTCATAAGTAAATAAAAATAGTCAACTTTATATACATGTAAAACATTATGTGATTATTTTTTTAATGAGATTTAGTATTCGTAATTTGATTGTGATGCGCATACAAGATTATTAATTTGGATATTTTAATATATTTTTAGAAATTTTGTTATAAAGCTATGTTAAAGTATAATATATATATATCATTGACAAAATCGTGAGAGCCATTTTAACAGTCCGTTTTGTTTAAAACAGTGTGAAATTCATAAAATAAAGAGTTAGTTACGGTCAGTCGGTGCTTATGAAAAAAAACATATACACAAACGATATTACATCACTTGCTTATTTGGTATAAAGGAAACTTTAAACTAACGAAGTTTATATTACAATAAAATCATGCATATTTCACATTTAGGTAAGTGAATGTAACAATATTCAAAAATAAAAAAAAGGAGGTAAATTTTCTAATAGTTTTTTATTTATTGTTTATAAAACCAAAAATTTCTGAGATAGGAAAAAAAAAAAAACAACTCCATTCTCATTGGAAAATGTATCGGAGGTAATGGATGTTATTTTGAATATAAATAATATCGTCCAACTTTATTTTTCTTTAATTTCCCTCATATAGTAGTATCAGATATTTAATATTTACTAAACCAATACATTTAATAGAAACGATGGTGTCGACCATTGATACGAGAAGGAATACTTGCAAAAGTTTTTTTATCAGGCAACTTCAATACCTAAGAAAAAAATAACAAAATGGTAGATTCCAATTATTTTTTTACTGCTACATAATAAATATGACATCAGAAATTAAATTGTTTAAGAGTTTTTTTTCCTCATTCGTATGAATCCTGCAAGTAACTATTAAAAAAAAATAGAACGAAAAGGAAATGTCAAAGTAATGGTTTTTCATTTATTTTAAACATTGTATTAATAAATTAGAATTAAAATAAACATTTAAATTGTCAATTTAACTTTTCAAATTTAAATTAGAAATTACATCTCTGAATAGAAAAGATCGATAGATCATAAACATTTATGTTTAAGACCTTTAAATCTTAATGTATGCAGATTCGCCCAGGATCAGAAATGGGAGGTTGTGAGGAAGGGGGGGGGGATTAAATCCGGCGATAAGTATTTTTAGAACATTTTAAATTATTCCATTCCATAATAAATAGTCCTACACAATTTTCTCATATTCTTGCAGTGTGTTATAATTTATAAACACCATATTTGTTCAAAGTTAAAAAAGATAGAAAAAACTCTATCGAGTCTTGCCCTAATTTATATTCGAGTATGCAATAATTTAACTATGGGTTTCCAATACTAAAGGTCGCGGATTCGCGTTCCGAGGTGGCCCTAGGATTTTTTAATGGGAGTGAAAAATCCTTGTCTATGCCGTCTTTTCGGATAGGATGTAAAATGGATGTCAGGAGCCTGTACGATATCAGGTACTCGTTAAAGATCCCTATCCTAATAATACCTGGATAGGCAAAATTTAGGACTACTGCTCTAGCATCGTCCGCCTTAGTGGCATAAATTGACGTTAATCAAACAAACAACAACAATAATTTTATATTTAGAGTATCGATTATACACCATAGTAATCCTCCGGATTCATTTTATGAATGGCTGTATGGATAATTCCAATGCCAAAAAAAAAAAAAAAAAAAGAAAAAAAAAAAAAAAAAAAAAAAAAAAAAAAAAAAAAAAAAAAAATTTGAATATCCTAATAAATAAAAATGGTAATACATCTAATCGCATTTTTATTACTTTTTCGTCAACTTTCGCTCAAGAAAATTAAAGACAGAGTTGACTAAATGGGGCGCGACTGAATTGTTTCTTCTTCTTTCCGAACATGCTAAGCTTTCCAAGTTATCTTCTTTGAAAAAAGAACGTGCTTTCAGAAATTTAAAAGTTTTTTAATATTCAAACGGAGAATTTTTTTCATTTACACGTTTTACACGATTAAGAGAATATATTGTTGCCGCTAGGTATGTAGTTTCCCATTTCATTCTAGGTTTATGTATGTTTGTTTTGGTTTAATTTTGTGGAGAATTTAATATGCGGGAAATATCATTAAGGTAAGAGGGTTAAACGAGTTATATACTCACCCTTATTTATGTATTTATTGTTTAAATATATGTATATACTTAATTGAAATTGTTATAGTTACGATACCTCCATATTTAAAAAAAAAATAATGTGGAGTTTAATTATATGATTTTCATACCCTCCAAACATAAAATACAGAAACGAAAATTTGATTTAAAACTAATGTCTTGTTTTTGTTTTTGTTAGATGTTTTTGTTGTTTTTTTTTGTTTGAAGTTTTTTTTTTTTTTTTTTTTTTTAACGTCACTTAATGCCACTGAGGCTAATCGGACGATGGTACAGTGGAAGTCCAAAATTACTATACTTCTATCCAGGTATAATTAGACGTATCCAGGTAAAATTAGGATGGGGATCTTTAACGAGACATCGTACAGGCTCGGGACCTCCATTTTACGTCCTATCCGAGGGACGGATTTTTTATTTTTTCAAAGGATTTTTACTCCCTTTAAAAAATCCTAGGGCCACCGCGGGACGCGAACCTGCGACCTTTCGTATTGTAGATTGTCATGCTAACCACTATACCAAAGGTGACCCCAGTGTCTTTGGTTAAACATTATATAATATTCTAATGATCTAAAAAAAACTAGCCAAATCTAGAATGTTTTTGTTTAGCAGATCCACCTATATTTAATTATCATAATGATTTTTAATCTAAGCGTCAGTAACCATCACCATTAAAAAAAACAACAACAAAAAAAACACTTTTGCATTCATAACACCAAACCCATACACGACCTGTTGCGTAGTGATTTGAAAAAAAATTACAAAAATGGATTTGTCTGGTTTTGGAATTCTACGCCTCATATGTAAATGTAACATTTAAATGAATTCTCCTGTTTTACTGAATATTATTAAAATTGTTCATTCGGTAAGTTTAACTTGAAATTTGGTTATATGGCATGTTGGGCAAACAAACCGGAACTTTTTTAGTGATCTAAAAAAAAAAAAATCATTTAGTACATCTTCAGTATTTCAAGCGTTTAATAGGGTGGGGAAAGTTCTGCAACGAACCTTCGGGCCTCATCATTGCTTGTAGTTATTTCATGATTAAAATGCTGGTTGAGTGTATGGTATTTCAAAATGATTTCTTGGACATAATAAACTATTCTCATCAGCGAGAAAAATCCAAATAAATCTTAAGTAAGAATTGAAACGGGGAAGTAAAGGAAAAGGGTGGGTGTCGCTTTTCCTAATGGTAATGAGTTTGAGGGAATTATAATCCGATTCAAGGAGGAAAGTTTATCATAAAAATTAGATGTTCTAAGTCGGGGCTCAGTCGGATAAAAGGAATTTTCCTAGTAGGCTGGTAGTCGTTATAAAGTCCTCAAAGGAGTTATGGAAAAATATCCTTAATTTCCTGTGGCACGTGTACAGTTGACCTTAGCTCTACCGGCGCTTTTCCTCCTGATGAGGTCACTGTCGGGGAGGGATGAGGGAGGAAGAGGGGGTGGAGAAGAGGGTCGGATAACCACAGACACGACACGTAAAAGGGTAGCTTGCTAATCTAGTAAGGGAGTCAGAAAGAGGAAATCTTGTTTAGTCTTAAGTCAAACAGATCGGTGGGAAAGTTATAGCTGGTTGGAACTAAGGGGTTAAAATTACATCTGTAATTTAATTTTAATCTTAGGAGTCAATAATAGAGTTGGGGATAGCGATTAGGCTAGGGGTCTAATCTACAGCGAGAGAGAGAGAGAAGAAGAGAGAGAAAGAGAGTGAGAGAGAGAGAGAGAGTGATAAGTGTGTGATAAATGGATCTTATCACTAACATTAGGCTTCACTGTTGAGTAGATGAATGCTGCTATGGGTTCATGTATTTTTATGGGTGAATTGGTAAAAAAAATATATATATATATTGTAATACAAGAAATGTAAATGATGTTCTGACCAATACAATCCTGGATGATACAAATGCATTTTCCTTCCTCGTCCAATTTTTATCTGTCATCCCTCATTTTTGATTCTAAACCTCGCGCTACTCTTGTACATAAATACATACACATACGGAAAGAATATAAGCTTCTCACGATCAACTAGTCAATACGTAAGCAGGTAGCATCATACACCGTCTCACACGACCTCCCTTCACATATTACTCATTTTTAAAATCAAATCCTTATTTATATTCCTTACTCGCCAGATACTGATCTCAAGTCAAGTCAAGTCTCTACTGATCTCAAGTCTCGATTTAAAAACAAAACATAAGGGACGATTTATATTCGTATTATATTTAAACTCTACGTTAATATAATTCATATGGCAACGTGAATCATACTGAATGACATGGTACATCAGAACTGATCGATTGAACCCAAATAGTGACAATAAAACAGTAGATTCAGTTTTAATTTTTAAACAATCGACTTATACATTTAAAAAATTTACATGAAAAAGAGGTTAATAGTGTGCTAAGTATAGAAAAATAATAATAATAATAACAGAAAATATTGTAAATCGAAACAAATAATGAAATAATTCGATTTATTTATTTTTATCTTACTCTCATATAAAAAAAAAAAAAAAGGGCAACACAAGTCTCCAATAAATTGTATCATTAGTTGTGTGAATCGTAAAAAATCAAATTTCATGCATATTTATAATCGATTACACAAAATACTGAAAGCTGTGTCACTGAATATGAAAAAAAAATCTGAATGATTCGTTACAAAAAGTTATTTTATCATATTCGTGTTCGGAGTACTTCCATCTGAAACTGTTTTTCTGATCAGATATTGAAAAAATAAGACAAAATTTATTAAATAAAGTACCCTCTCCGTTTGATCAATTTTGATGAAATTTTTGCTGTCACATCGCGGGCATATACATACACTTAATACCCAATTTTAGGTTCGTACGGTTTATAGTTTTTGAGCTAGTCTGTTCACACACACAAACACGCAAACACACACATAACACAGAACATTTCGCGGGACTTGGTTCTTTGGACTCAGGGAGCCCCAAAACGTGTATTTCCGTTGAAAACCGGAAGTCGAAATTTTTCACGGTCGCAATACTGTCCCTTACTACGAGTATATTTTATATATAGGTAAGTGAAAATAAAAAAAAAACTGTTTCTCTGATCAGATATTGAAAAAATAAGATGTAATTTAATAAAAAAAAATATAAGCAATAAAATAATCCTCGGTATATTGTGTTTAGAAGCAGTTCTTCGCAATAACATTACATGAAGTAAATTGTTGCTATAGGGTAGTATGAAGGACTCTTCACAAGGAAAAATGCCCATCTTTTTATATTTCATTTAATAAGAGTTTTCAGAGAAACAAAAATTCTACCTGAAGTGCTCTCAGTTAAATACATCCCAACGATATGATCTTAACTTTCCAGTTATTGGTATTTTATTATCGTATTTTTTTTTTCTAAAGTAACTTAAAATGAAATACAAGTTTCGTTGGAAGGAGGAATTATCGATTTTAACTATAAAACTAATCATTTATATATAGCTTCTGAACTAATTATGTTTAATAAGAACCATATTTTTTTTTTATTCTTGACAGGTATATTTGAATAACTTAATCCGATTTTGAGTTGTTCAAATAACTCTTCTCCAATAATTGGAAGAGTTATGTCTTTTTAATGAAATGTATATTAAAAATATATTCATCTTGAAATATTTTAGGGGAAATTCAAAAATTAATATAGGTATATCTACACAGTACACGAGTTATATGAAATGCAACAAAAAGTAATCATCAGAAGAGAGATTAATTAAGAGATTCATTAAATTTTAATAAAAATATAATTGTTTATTAAATGCTATCAATTTTTTTTTTACCTAGTTTTAATAGCATTCGTATAAGGAAGGAGGAAACTCATTAATATATATTTGTATGCATATAGAAATATATGAAAAAGTATATATTTTTTCAATTTTTTCTCCACATCATAATCTACATATTTAAAAATATAAAGATCTATGATATTGGGTATGATACGGATCTAATGTACCTATTTATTTAGTTCCTAACATATTAATGATCATTTTATTATCTCTTTCACAATATAATCTAATTCATGCTGTCTTAATACTGTATGATAACGGTTTGAACTGCTAATAAAAATTTTTCCATTTAACAAATAGATGCTGTGCTTCTCAAAATCTCTATTTTCTTACAAACTGTATTCTACCTTACCTCTTATAGTCATATCTTACCTCAAAATAGTTAACGTATGCTTCAGTAATACCAAAAGGTCAGGAAAAACCCACAAACCCTTTACAGGCGATACCTTCCTATTCCGTCACAGTCCTGAACTTGCCATTGTACATAAGAGTAAGTAAGTAAGAGTAGTTAAGTAGTCTCTATACATCTATGAGGCAATACCCATCAGCAAGATTGTAAGTATATTCGTATACTTTTATAATTTGAAATATATACAGTCATACAAGGTATGTATTTTATATATTTATATTGTAGTTAACTTTAGTCTAAAATTTTTCCTATGTAACTCATATAACTCTACCCCAACCTATATGTTCATTGTAGAGCATGAATAAACGAAATGTCACCAATTAACTGAACCTCAAGAACCTTATTATATATATATATATATATATATATATATATATATATATATATATATATATATATATATATCCTTTTTTTTTATTGCAAGAAATATTAGAGCTCTAAGGACTCAACCACACGCTAGATACATATGTAAAAATATACAAAAATAAAATAATTAAAAAAAAAAGTAAACCTCAAAGAAGGATAGAAAAAGAAAAGAAAAATGAAGTAAAATTATGGTATCACATTCATATGTATTTTTCCCAACTCTACAACTGTTGTCCTATGGTTCGAAGGGATTTACAATTTTTATTTTATTAGCATTAATAATTTGTACTTTTTTTATTGGTGGAAAAAACGGGTACTAGATAGGAGTTCTACTGTGGCAGCTATTTTATTACTAATTTTATTACGTTACAGCAAACAGCAGTGGATCGAACTTGGGGTCATGAGACCCTCTTGGGTAACGTCCAGTCTCTAGTAACTCTTAAGAGGAAAAACCTAGTTATTGGGCGTGATCTTGGTCATATCTGACAACAATTTGATCTAAAATACAAGCTAAATGACATTAGAGACAACTTACAAATGAGGAATATTGCACAATAGTATTTATTTAGCCTTATTTTCTGCTACTATGGCATATCGGGCGATGCTACAGGAGGAGTTCTAAATTTTGCCTATCAAGGAATAATAAGGATACCTCGTTTTACGTCCCCTCTGAAGGACTGCATAACCAGGGATTTTACTCCCTTTCAGAAAACATAAGGCCATCTGCCAGGTTAAGAACCTGTTGTGTACTGAAGGTTTTATGCAAACTAGTACACCAAAGGTGACTCCTACACAATACTTTATAGCACAATAGTAGTTGATTTTTACTAATAATATCATTGACAAAAGCATTGGGTTATTTAGGTTTATGAGAATAGGAATTTAATTTTCTGGTTCGGATATTATATGCATATATGTCTGTGCGTACTCGTTGAATCAAGTTTTGTTCAACTTCATGAGGAACATGAAAGGGAATCATGGTATGTAATATTGCATAATCTTTGATTAAGGCATGGTTGCCTCCAAGGAGTCCAACCAGCCGACAGCTGCTAATAGTGATTAATTACTAGAGAAATAGTTGAACCTGGGTCAAGGCGTCAAAGGTCAATAGCGTTTGTTAGAGAGCACTACAAAACCGCCTCAATCTCCAACTTGAAGGTCCATCATCAAACTAGCTATCTTAATTGTTAGATACCTTTGTATTATCATTTACTCCCTACTGGTTCATTAATAATAGAAGTTAAATTTATGTTTATATATATATATATATATATATACATATATATATATATATACATCAAACATAATTTATACTAATGTATGCTTATGATTCATTCTATATTTAAGCTTAGCCCATCCCATTAACCTACTTCTCAGCTTGTAAAGAAAATTATAAAATATCAAGAAACGACTAACAAATGAAAATTAAAAATGAAGTATTTGAAGTAAAACGGAGATATCCTTATTATACTTTAATAGGGAAAATCTAGAACTCCTCCTGTAGCATCGCCCGATATGGCATAGTAGCATAAAATAAGGTTAAATAAATACTATTGTGCAATATTCCTTATTTGTAAGTTGTTTCTAATGCCATTTAGCTTGTTTTTCAGGCCGTATTCATTTTTTTTTTCGTTTATAAGGGTTGTGAGGTGTGACCAAGGTCAGGCTCAACCACCAAGTTTTTCCTCTTAAAACCTATAGTTTCTAGATGTTATACCAGAGGGTCGATCCACTTCTATTCATTGTAACGTAATAGAAAAATAGTTGCTAAAGTAAAATTTGGAGACCTTTTTTTACAAGGTTTAAAAAAATATAATTTATAATAACGCTTGGAGTTATAATTTTGTTAAAGTAAGGTAAATGCAACAGGTTTTAGGAGTAAAAGATGTAATAATGATTAATTGTATATATTCAAGTTTTGTCCTTTCCATAGACCAACTTCTCATCTTGTAAATAAATTTATAAAAAATCAAGAAACGATCAAAAAAAGCATACATAAAAATTAAATATATTTAATGGTTTTTTAGTATCAATAGGCGAAACTGTAAAAATTGTAATCGCTTAGCTGAAGTGTGTATGAACATAGTTGTAATTATTTATTAATCTGTATTTTAAAAAAGATGTTTAAGGAAACTTGTCTTACAAAAATTAGAATATGTCCTATCTTGTTCATGTTTTCAAAATTATATCTACGTTATCGAGATGATCAATGGGTATCTGATTTCTAAGTTTTATCAAGGGGGGGGGGCTCTACAAGCCCATAGCTTTCTTTTATTTTTAATTAACTCTAAATGTATGTTTTAAAATTTATTTCATGAGATTAAAATATTAACATATTTATAAAACTGTGGATGTAAAAAAAAAAAAAAATTATAGAGGGAAATGAAATTCATTTTTCTAGATAATCAGAGATGTCATTTCCATGTTTTATAAAATTAATTATTCATGATATATATGGTAATTAACTAATTTACACTTTCAAAAATTGAGTTTTCAGGAATATTAAAGAAAAAAAATAAAAAAATTGAATGAAATTTACCATCACTGCCTTTTTAAAATGATAGTTTAATAATTTTAAATTAGATCCGCGTGCCCACAAACGGTTTTTTTTTTTTTATTTCACTCAAATATTTCATCTGGATATGAAAGGTTACAAAAAAAATTTCAATTCACGTTAACATTAATCTTGAATGTTTTTCTGACAACTAATAACTTTTTCAGATTTTTTGTTTTATAATTTAGGTGCAAAACCGGGTGGATAAATATTAAGGGAGCTCTAGGAGTCCCCCCCCCCTTGATAATCCTAATGTTAATAATAATTGCTTAAGTATAATACATTTGTTTTTTTATTATTTCATTTTTAAATGTTCTCATTTCCGATATCCTTCTGCCAAGTTGATTCGTAGCGTCTGAAGGCATTGTTGTTTGAATATTATCAGATTATTGTATTTTGGTCGGACTAAAATAGAATTTTTTACTTATTTAATTACAAAAAAAAAAAGTGAAACATAACTACAAATCATATATTATATGAGTTAAAATAATCAGGAAGGGGCACCAAATAGTCTCAAAAAAAACATTTCCAACTCGGACCCAAAAAAGGGAGTATAAAAAAGGAAGCATGAAGCTGTTATAAAATGGATTCAAAGAAGCATATTTAAGGATACTTTATCATCCGGAAATCTTCGACCAATAAAGCAGATAGGAGCTACCGTGAAAGTCAACAAAGGAATTTTCCCGAACGGCAAATACATTTTGTGGAAATATTTCTCTCCATTACCAGTATACATAATGGGGGTGATTGGAAATCCCGTTTTTGGTGGAATTTAAATTGGAAAAAAAAAAATAATAATCTTTAAAGTGTTGACGATGCTTATTTTTTTGCATTCAATGAAAGGGTGTTCGCGTGTATTTTATTTTTAGTTTCTTATCGAGTCATTAATATTTATCTTAAAAAAGCATTTAGACATGAGTATGTTTCCATCTCGCCTGATATTTTCTGTATTTTTTACAAATGTGTTGCATATTTCCAAGTATTGAGTGAAAAAATAATTTAAGTCCTCATAAGTGGAGTGAGGATGAAGTAATATTTATTTTAAAACATAAGACTATATATATATATATATATATATATATATATATATATATATATATATTGATCGGATTACAAATAACGATGAAGAAAATAGAAGAGAAAACATTTTGAAAACATACTTTTTCTCTCTAGAACCAATATAAAAAGGCCTATTAGTATAATTTTAAAAGATCGGAAAAAAAACGTAAAAATTAGACAAAATTCATTAAATAAAGTACCCCCTCCGTTCGACCAATTTTGATGAAATTTTTGCTGTCACATCGCGGGCATATACCTACACCAAATATCCAATTTAAGGTTCGTACGGTTTATAGTTTTTGAGCTAGTCTGTTCACCCAAACACAGACCATTTCACGGGACTTTGTTATTTGGACTCAGGGGACACCAAAACGTGTATTTCCGTTGAAAACCGGAAGTCGAAATTTTCCATGATCGCAATACTTTCCCTTACTATAAATTTCATATATAGGTAAGTGAAAGTAAAAAAATAATGATGATATGTTTATAAACTTCAAAACATTTCAAGACATGTTTTCTTAAAATATATATATATATATATATATATATATATATATATATATATATATATTTATGGAATTTAAAACTAATTAATCATTAAAATATTATCATTTAATGAATGATTTAATAGCATAAAAAACTGTTCCATGATTTAAGGAACCAAATAACTTATTTTTTTCTAATTGTTTTTTATTAAAATAATAATTATAATTATGTCAATGGAAACTAATTGCAATTATCCTGATATAATATATTTCAAAACAAAGGGATTATAGGCGTTCCAACGCTCCTTTGTAATAATATGTTTTGTAGGCCAATGGATTTTACGAGTCGCTTCCGTGCTCATGAATTAATTTCATCTGTGTACGCTACAATATCCGTTAATCTCTTATTTACATTGTTTGCTCCGAGTAAACAGTTGACAATTTGGTGATTGAATTATAATTTTAAAAAAAGAAAGGAAAGAAGTAAACAAAATAAAAAAATAAATCGGGAAGCCTATTTTTCGGAAACGCACCTCTTCAACATTTTAAGGTCAAAAATGAAAAAAAAAAAAAAAAAAAAAAAAAATCAGCCCCATATTTTTTTCCCGAATCATTACAATCCTTTAATTAAGATTAGATATGTAAAAAATTTGTTTTTCATGGTATTCTTGAAACATCTATAATTTAGTGCGAATTTTCAAATTTCACATTCTGAAGCTTGCATATTTGAAGTTCACAGTAAGCACACTTTAGAAAAATTTAAACTAACTCTAACAATAATTCAGAATCTTATACATTAATTAAAATCAGAAAAAGAAACAAAAATCTTACAATAATACACATACGAATAAAATATTCATATTAATGATGCGTAAACTCGTATCTGGGAGTAAATGGGTTATTAATACGCTCACACGCGCTTTATTTATGTAATTTAATTTTTTTTTAAATCCTTAATATTCGAAAGCTACATAACATAATTGTTAGGAATAATATTAATTACTTTACTAGACATTAAGAATTGGAGAATTTCACACCGATATTAAACCAAATATTATGAACAAGCTCTGGATAAAGTAATAATAGATAAAAAAACAAAACAACGATCTTTTTTGTATTTTTATTAGTGAAAAAATACAAAATGAGTCCTACAAAAAAAAAAAAAAAAAAAAATGAGTCCAAGAAAGCCTTCGACAGAGAATAATTGGAATTGTGTCAGCTTGTTTGTAGAAGATGAATAATAAAATATATCATTTTTGCTCTTTTAATAAAGTAGCTTTTCAGTATTCTCCAACACGCTCCAAACCGATAATCCTCTACACGAATTTCAGGTAAAAAAGAAGTTTTTTTTTTTTTAATAAACCTACAGTCAGGAGTGGAGAGTGAAAAAAAGTAAGAAATGTTTTATCAGGAATTGATATAAAAATTAAGCACGAAGTGTATTAGTATATCGATTGCTAAGATGGAGAGACGGGTAGTTTAGTTAGATTGACTGATTAGATAGTTAATTAGTTAGATTGACTTTTATTTATTTTAGATTTTTTTTAGAGAAATTAACCTAATTAATTGGTAATTTATCTATAAATTAAATAATTATCTACAGATTAAATAATTATTTCCATCTAGTTCATGGTCTAGTACTAAATTTTTTTTTTTTTTTTTGAGGGTGAAACTGTCGGGCACACATATATCTATCTTATCCTATCTCAAAAAGAAAATAACATTAAAATAATTCATTTTATATCTCGAGTTTAAAAAAATATATTTACATGATTCTTTCACCATTTTTTTTATTTTTAAGTGCATATTTTAGGAAAAACACAGTCGCTCCTTGGATAACGTTTTTAGGCTAATGAACTAATAAAAAAACATTTAGATCTTCAAGCAAACTAACTGCTAGTTTTATTTGCACAAAAATTACGTCAGGCTAGGATTCAGCACCCTTCAAAAAATATAAAAACGCATATTAAATGAAAACAAGAAAAAAAGTATCTTTTTTCAACCTCTTCAAGAGATATGAAATTCTTAAAATGATTTTTTTTTTAACCGAAAAAATCTGTAAGGTTATTTTGCTCAAATATGGCCTACAACACAATATACGGAACGGCTGTATTTTACTCAAATCTACCCTTAAATATAAATCTTTTGGAGTATGAATCATATGGATATCATTTTTTTAAACTAAAGATATGATGAAATAATGTAATTTATTTTAATAAAGATATTTATTTTTTTCTCGTGTTCTAGGTGGCGCGAACGCCATAATAGGTGTATCTTTCGGGTATAAACGTCCAAAAACAATCTCATCAAGATCCGTTAGGGACTGACCATGTCCTCCCTTGTCACGAATATATCACAAATATAAATAGTAAATATGAAATGTAATTCAATCAAGAATAGATCCCCTAAAGATTAATCAAATGCAAATATGTATGATAAGGAAATATAGTTACAAGAATGTTTGAATAAGAGACGCCAAACCTTGCCTCTCACTGACAAGATAATCTCACTCGTCCAAAAACCACCTCTTCCCGCACGACCATCTACGCATACAAACGAAACGTTTCCAAACTGCTCAATCCCCTTTTCCAGCACCTTTAACCCCGGCCAGGAAAATAAAGAGCTCATACTAATAAATTGCAACAAGTTACTTTACAATCATCGGGAAAGCACCACACCCCCTTCTATAATCCTTAACGACCGGAAACCTTTCCCAACCTGCTTAGAAGAGAGAAGATGGATTGGAACGCGCTAGCTCGGTTACAGAAAAGGGGACAATCCGTCGCATATCGGAACCCTTCAGGTACTTTCACCCTGGATAAGTCAAAATTACGACTAGCTGAGAATTAAGTGGAAAATGAATGGTGTGTTGGAATTATCCCAATCAGTAGCTTTCTCTTTCCTCTTATTTAAAGGTCTTTTTTGAATGACACGTCTTAGTTTTTACGACTTTTAACTAAAGGCTTGAATGTCTATATAGAAAAAGTTGAAGTTAGGGATCGTATACTTCACGACTTACAAAGTTCAAACGTTTTATGTGGCAAATAACACAAAAAAAAAAAAAAAAAATCGTTTTTTTAGCAAACGAAAGTGGCAGTATGCACTTTTTGTAGAACATGGAATGGAGCCTGGAGAAGGAACCCGAAAAAATGTCTGCAAGAAAAAGCAGATTGTAAAAAAGTAGCAGCTAGCTGCAGAAGATCGAGAGAAGAAGAAATAATCCTGTGCCGGCTAAAAATCGGGCACTGCGAATTCTCCAATGCATACCTTTTCCACATCCTCGCATATCCTACCTGTACAAAATGTGGTGCCCTACTAATGATATCGCCCTACTAATGATATCGCCATATATCGAATAAATGATATCGCCAAATGATAAATAAATTTATGGATGACTCTGAATCACAGTAAAATAATAAAGAAAGATGAATAAATGTAAGAATAGTCCGGGGAAGCGGTCAAAAATCTACAAATAGCATTGAACTCTTTTATTGCAACCAACGTTTCGAACCAACGATATAGATCTTCTTCAGGTCTAAATCAACAAGACACAGTCCAAAAAAAAAAAAAAAAATATATATATATATATATATATATATATATATATATATATATAAATACATAGAACAAAAAATATGAACTAACTAGCTAATATATGGAGGTCTTATCTGTTATACTAAGATATATGTATAGTCTTATACTATATCCCCCTAAAAAAATGTATCTTCCACCATTACATCACACAATCAATGCTATCAATTTCATTAGCCATATAACGTCTTGTTAGTGTATATTATATGTTTACAGACCTCTGTATGTTAACTAGTTAGTTCATATTCTTTTTTCTATGTATTTACATATATTTTTTGTCTGTGAGTTGTTCATTTAGCCCTGAGGAAGACCTGCATCGTTGGGTCGAAACGTTGGCTACAATAAAATAAAACAAACGGTCAACCATCATTTATCCAATAAGAAAGATAAATGTTTTTAATACATTTTATTGGCCAACCAGATGCTGATACTTAGTTGACTTTTTTAAAAATGTTTTGTTGTAAAATATACAATCCATACCTTGCATTATACGATGCATTATAATTCCTCATCTTTCCGGTGATAAATACCCCCTTATATAATATACAAAAGGATAACATGACCTTGTATTAATAAAAAAAAAAAAAAAAAAAAAAAATTAAATGATACGAACGTAGAGAAGAGGAAATAGAGTAACAATGAGGACATTGATTATTTTCATTAGCCGATTATTTCTTTGTAATCCCATTGTTTGGGCCGGAATCGACACTACTTTTTGAGATCGAGATTTTTCAATTTTTACCGAAAATTCTCTTTTAATTTGACATTTTTATATTGAGGAACTTTTGAATGAAGGAAATCCCGAACGGTGTCAGTTACTTTATATTTTCCTCCTGTGAAACAATTACAGTGTTTGTTTTCACTTTCGAACTATTACTGGAAAGGGAATTTCGAACTTCACAGTTTGCTTGAACTACAGTTGATATATATTCTTTTTGATTTCTTAGAGGAAAAGTGAAAACATTTTCCTTAACCGTGAACTAGATAAACTACTGTTTGGAAAACAAAAGAACTAAATAATTACTAATAAGTTTATTAACTTTTTGGAATGAAATTTCTAACTTCGCTCTACGCTTGAAGGGCATTTGATACACATTGTTGTGGAGTTCTAAGAGGAAAAAGTCTTCTGGCTAGAAGTGGATATACTACTATCAGGAAAACCAAGGGACAAATAAAAAGAAATAATCAACAGTAAGTTTATATACATTTAAATGATATATTTAAGTTAAAAGATTTAAATATAAATATTATTATATTGAGATATATTACTTGTTTGTTTAACCTCACTTAATATTATTACGGCGAATCGGACGATACTACAGTGGGTTTCCTGAATTTTGCCGGGTATAATTAGGATAGAGTTCCTTAACGATTTATTCACATGGCTCGGGACTGCCGTTTTACGGAATAATTAAGGATTTTTTACTCCCGAACCCACGACCCTGGGTTTAGTAGTTGTCACGAAAACATATCACTAGTGGGATCTTGTTTCTGTAATTTGTTGCATTCTTGATATCTTTTATTAATCTTATTATCGAGCATATCTATCACTTCTGTTACGTACATACATCATATTTTCTCTTTTACTTATTGATATATACCTTAGTTATGCTCATGGAGCCATTTGGTTTTAGCCCTCATGACAAACACGTTTGGGCCGAGACACAGAATATTAAAATTAAGAAAAAGGTTTAGAATGAATTTCTTGATTACCAATCGTCCATAATAGGAAATTGCTTTTGTTCAAATTTTAAGGTTTCTGGGGATTTATGCAAAGAATTCAGTACTATGATAATTCACAATTTTCTTTACGAGTGTAAGCAAAACGTGACCGCTTATACCAACGGTAGAAACAACAGCTTAGGATTTATTAAGCGTTGCATAAAATATTTAGAATGAAGAACGGCTTTTTTTTCTTATCGGGGGATGCTGGATGCCGACATAACCCGAAACTGCGAATGTACAATTTTCGCATATAATGCAACACTTCATACATTTTAAAATGTACCAAGTTTTCTTAGAGGGTATAACCAATGCTTTCTGTGTTTTTTTTAATGGGATTTTAGTGACCTGAAGAACTTTTAAAAGTTTTATCTGAAAAGATAAGATTCGCCATGTCCTGGATTCGAACCCAGGTCTCAGTATCACCGTTGCAATGGTCTTACCAATTGAGTTACCAAGGATCCGTTTCCCAATCTTTTCTTTTCATATAAAATTGTTTAAATAATGACTATTAAAAAATGAATGAATATATAAAATATTCTGCATGATTTCGTTACGTCATTATTTTGAAAAGGGAACAAAAATGTCCGAAAATATAACCTGAACTGTGTAGGAGGAACCATTGACCACAGGGGTATAACAAGATATCACCCGTATTGGAGAATGTCCGGCAGTCTGAGAATTCAAGTAATTTCAGTTTTAAACAAATAGTTTGCATAGGTTTAGTATAGTCAAATATTCATGTATTAATATCTGTACCTTATTCGATACCTTATGACGCCACCAATATTTCTACTATCATATTAAATTTATGGTACTGCTCTCATATACTGTCGCCATCACTGGTAATAGACAGTATATAGTTGTAACCTACTACTTTTTGTTATTTTACATTTTTGGGTTGGTTAATTGTTGTATTTTAATTTTGTTACTTTTTGGAATGGAAATTTGGACTGTTTACTGTGGCCCCGATCTTAACTGAAAAGGATCCCTTAGAGGCTTATTATCCCTTTTGAGCGAGCGAAGCCGAAAACTGCGATTGAATAGAGCTTATCAATGCCTTTTTTAATAGGAAAAGATGCAATGGGAGTTAGAAATCACATTAACGAGTTAAGCAATTTTATCATTCTAGAATTTAGAATTTAAGTCTCATAAAGGCTGAAATCACACTAAGTAAAATTAAATATTCATATTCAGTAGTTTCATGCAGTCTTGATTCAAGATAAAATAATTGTATGCTAATCAAAGATTGACACGTTAAAAAAACGATAGAAGAACTAGATTAGTTCAGCAGAGAAGCAAAAACAAATTTTCAAAGTTTCCAGTCAACTCCAAATAACTGTTTTGACTTCTGAGATGAATTCTTTGGGGTTTTCACCGAACCATTCGCATGGTTGGGTCTCATTTGTTCTCGGATCCAAACCAAAATCCTTCGCAATATCCTGTGTGATCCTTAAAACATCCATATAGTCATTAATGTTCCATATATCGCCGATTCGGCCCGATCCAGACAACAATCGTTCGTAATAAGCTTCAAACCAATCCGAACCCATTTCCTCTTCTATTCCCGATTATCCACAAAGAGGTCTGAAAATAAGACCTCGTGATCTTCTAATTTGGAAGGATTATTGGATTAATACCAATGGTTAGCTTCTCTACAAGTGTTTCTATTTCATTATTTTTGGCTATTGTTCGCATTCGCATTACATTTTTGTATTTAATAAAGTTGTAAATTTCAATACAAATATAATATTAATATAATTTTAAATGAACTTATGAAAGGAATAAATGTTATGATTTATAACTCCATTGCAATTTATAACTACTTCTGATACATTATTAAACATAGACTCCATTAAAAGTATACAAATAACCCCAAGGAGTGTTCAATAAGTTGTCTCCACGAGCTGGAGGTTTCGCACAGTTTGCTATTATGTTTTCATCTCTATTCATATTATATCGATAAATCCTCGTCTTAGCCTTCTTCCTCGTAATAGAACAGCAATGAAGTTCTATTGATCATACTTATTATCATAGAAATAACTATTTAAGAGAGGAAGAAAATTTTTAGATTTATATTCATATTTGAGAGAATTTTCAACGCTCCAATAGTTCGTGGAAATGTTCATTTATAACTTAAAAATAAAATGATACTTGAACTTCAATTCTTTAAACAAATTTTTATTTAACTTTTTCTATCTGTTACAAATTCCTAATTAAATTGATTTTTCTATTAGTTAGTTGCTTCCAAAGTAACCATATGTTTTTCATATAATAAGTTACCGTTTTTTAAGATATTTTTAACAAGTTAAGTGATTATATAAACATATATGTATATTGATAACTGAATCGATTTTTCTTTTCCTAATAATTTTTCTTTGGTTGATTATAAGAATATCAAGTCTTTTATTTGTATTTTGTTTCTGGTGATTAACATTAGAAAAATTAAAATGTAAAAGGTTTTGACAGTTTATAAAAAAACATAGATAGGAAGGTATTATAGGAATAGGTTAAATTCCTTATAACTTTTGGAAAATACAGTGTTTCCTATATATTTTATTTTCATTATTGCTTTTTTTAGACATTTTAAGACATTCAAAATATAGGGCCATCTTCCAACCCTTTTCTCACAAAATCTTTCGGTAGAATAGCCAAGCCCACGATACTCCCTTTCACATCACAACCAAAAAACCATTAACATTACACGGTTCATCGTATAAATTTTGTTAATTATAGGAATAGATAGAAAGATATTATAGGAATAGGTTATTAAGCAAGTGGGGATGCTTGTGAGAGTCTAGGGTTAGAGGGAAGGGGGAATTAAGACAATTCCACAAAAGTCCAGGGAATGATATGATTTTTGGACATACCATGAAAGGAAGACGTAATATTTTATGCAATGTTCAATTTAGAGATTTTAAGATACATATCAAATTAATAATATATTGTCTATTTATCAAAATAATTTAGAAAATTTCTGTAAGATATGAGCAATTTGTTGTATGATCATATAAAGAATTATGTTTTATGTATGTTATGAATTATGAATTTATATATTAATTTTATATTGGATTACAAAGTTAACTTTTTGGTGATGATGGACAGAGCGTCCGAAACGTCGCACACAGCATAATAAAAATATTATAATAGAAATGTTGTTAAGGATGTTAATCACCAACACAAATAAATCGATTTTAAATATTTTTTAATAAGAAGAGAAAAGATTTGCTTTGGCCGAGATTCGAACAACGATTTCCATACCACTAGAACGGCGTATTTTTTTTTTTTTTTTTTTTAAATGGTAGCAGAGGAACTCTTTTATAGAATTCGAAAAATAGGATATGATTTTTTTTTTCTAGCAAATAGAGTTTATTAATGATTGTGTTTACATGACTGCTTTTTGAGGATCTTTTCAATTAAGTCTCCAATATTTGTTAGGACGTTTTTGGTTGCAGCACAAGTTAGTTTTTTTCACACAATATCGAAAAGTCAATGTCTTTTGAATTATAAAAAAAAACTTTTTTTAGTAATGTAAGATATTAAACTAACCTAGATATTTTAATTAATCGATTATTAAAACATGGATATACGCTATACAATATTGTCTTCTATTCTTGATATCCATCAACACATGTGAAAGCCTTACAGCGCACATGTTCAACAGTACATTATGCCATTGAAATATCACTAAAGTATGTTAAACATATATAAAATAAATAAATAAATAGGGTAAAACTGACAGGGGAGCTCCCTTAAGTTATCTAGAGGAGGAAAGCTTTCACTTCCAGAAGCGTAACACCCCGTCCTAAGCTCTGTCCACAAAGCTCTCCCTTAAGTTGCCTGTACCTTTTAGCATATGTATTTATAAAAATAGCAGTTAAGCCGCTTTACGTGTCCCCTGAGATTTTTTCTATTTTATTTACTATCATAGGGAATAGTCATGCTGAAAAGGGCCTTTGGTTGAACACAGGAAAGTAAGGTAGCAAAACCCGCAATAGGTTCAATCTGGAGTAAAGAAACTGACAGAAATAGAATCTTATGAAAAGACCTCCAACGAAAGACTAAATCTTCTGTGATATACGATTCAAATCTTCTGATTTTCTACCTACGTCCTTATCCTCGGAAAAACCTGAAAGAAAGTAGGCTCCAAGACCTGCTGTAACAACCGGTTATTTTATTGTAACCAAATAATTTAATTTTATTTTCCGATCCGCATAGATTAATTGAAATAAAGGGGAAAAATCACTAGATTTCGTTACAAGCAAGGCTTGAAATCTATATTTTTTCCTAAAAATCATATAATGATTATTATATTCGATTATTAATTTTAAAATCTTGTTTGATTTATATATAAAGATTCCAATCGAATTTTAATGTATATTAATTTGAGAATCAAATTGCGTTAAAAAAATATATTGTTCCGAAAATAAAAAAACAACTCATAAGATGCATTTTAATGTTTCATTATTCGTTTAATTTAAATTCATTACTTTTTCCATTCCTTACTAATTATGTTGCTCAACATATTTGGACGGTGTATATAGCATTCCATTAAAACTGCTCACCGTAGAATGTTAACATACAGCTACCAGTCGACACCTGAGTACTTGGAAAACATTCTGATTTTGAAATTAAACTCTTTCAGTTCTACCAAGGCAGTTTTTATTTTTATTTTATTTTTTTTTTGGAAGCCAAAATTACTGAGTTTCTGAAAATTGTTAACAATATAATTCAATTACATAAAAATTTATTCGGACCAAAGACGGACGAATCAACCGGATAATTTAGACGTTTACACAGAGCCGAACTGAGTGGACTGTATCCGGTAAATATAGTAGAGGTTATTGCAGCGCGGTAAATAAAATGGGCATGTAAAATTGCGAAACTCGATTGCGAGCGTATTCCTAAAAGATTAATAAGCACGGGGCCGACTGGGAAACGTCCGAGGGGTAGACCGAGACGGAGGTGGGAGGATTGCGTAAAAGCAGATCTGTCGAAGCCTTGTGGTCGGTGGATTCGTTCGGGTTCGTCAAGCCTTTATTATTATTACTATAAGTCATATTCCTGCTTTAAATAGGTATTACTCATTAAATTTCTCATATAATCAAAAATAAAAATCTTTAAAGTATTATTGATAATTGCAGATTGATTATAGATTTAAAACCCTGGTTACAAGCCATAAACATTATCATATCAATATCATATCGATATCAATTTAAAAAAAAAATATTATAGAATGGTACTGTATTAAGGTTCACAAAAAAAAACATTCTTTGACTACAAAAGAACTGCCAGATTCCGAAGCTGTAACAGTGGCGCCTTCAATGTAAGCGCGCACTAAGAAATTTACTCCGCTGTAAAGTCGACAAGGGTATTTGGGAATCCTTCAAGCATAAGAAGAACTCTCAACAAGATAGCCTTTCCGAATACAAGGCAATAAAGGGACGGTAGAAATCTTGCAAGACGGTCAAGTGCCTGGAAATAAGGGAAGACTTTTTTTTTTTTTTTAGTTGGAAAAAAATGAAATTCACTACTTGCTTGCAACTAATTAATTAAATAAATTATTCTATATTAATACAGTTAATTTATTTTATATATTATTGCGTTTCGTTTGAGTGTTCAAGTTATAATCTCAACTTAAACACTCATATAAAGAAAATGGTCTCAGGACCTTCTTTCCATGCTAAAAATTAACTTTCAGGGGACAGAATATTTTGGGACAGAATTGATTGGAATACCACTGCATTTACACCAACATTGTTACGAAGAGTATCTGATTATCTAGAACTTAGATGCCAAAGTTTGCCAGCAAGTGCAGCTTCAATCTAGCCATCCAAAAATAGGAGTAAAAGGCGATTTTTGGAAGACTAAAATTGAATTTGTTAAAAACGCATTAAATTGAAAGCCTAAAGTTATCAGGTTATTTTAAAATTGCAATTTTAATGATAGAATTTTAGTAGATTAGTTACCTTAAAAAAATCTTTTTTATTTATTAATTAAATAATTTTATTGTTCACAAAACTTTAAATCAGAGGTAAAAAACATTTATCTATTCATTGTCTAAGTGTATTTTTTTTTTTGTACTAAATGTAATAAAAAGTAAACATTAATTTGTTCTTTTATTTATCCTTTATATTGTCATTATATTAAAATAATTACTAGTAGAGATGAGAGATGGTCAACTGTTCTTCAATTACGATAGGTTAAATGATGGTCAGGATTTTCAGTTACAATGATATTTATTATGGTAAGCCAACGTTTCGATCCAACTTGTGGATCTTCATCAGGGCTACTGAGTCCAGGTGGATACAGGTATTTTTACCTTTAGTCTTAGTATCCACCTGGACTCAGTAGCCCTGATGAAGATCCACAAGTTGGATCGAAACGTTGGCTTACCATAATAAATATCATTGTAACTGAAAATCCTGACCATCATTTAACCTATCGTTATTAAAATAATTGTTAAAGTAAAAATATTAAGTAATGGGCCATTAAAATAAAACTCAGCATGCTACACTTCACCTTTCTTTAAGGTGCTGTAAGCAGCTTAAGTGCAATAATTTAGAGATTTTTGCGCTACCACAAATTAAAAGATTTTGATGGTTTTAATTTTTTTTTTGTATGTTTTACAACCCTTATAATAAAGGATTTTCACTATAGCAGTTTAAAATATTATTGGCTGAGCAATGCAAAAAAATTGTAAAAAGACTTGATTTTTGAGAAAAATCGAAATTTCAAATGCGAGACGCTGCAATTTTTTTTTCTTTAATTAGCATTTTAATTACCTACCCCAGAGGAAGGTTTTCTTCGTTATAGCGTTTCGAAAAAAAAAAATTTGTTTTTCGACCCACCCTATTTTGTAGCCATCACATTTTCCAAATGAAGGAGCTGTACCAGAAGGGGTATTGGGTATAGACCCCAGGCCAGAAATTTCAAAAAAATAAAAACATAAATTTACTTATATAATTTTCTATTACCGTAGTATTTATGTATAACTATATTTTATTACTGTAGTATTTACGTAAATTTTCTAGTACAGTAGTATTTATCAAAAATATCATTCTTGATTTTTTTTTTTTTTACTATTTTAAATAGTAAAATTTTTATTCAAAAATTAGGATCAGGTTAACATTTTTTTCCTACAATGACCTAAAATAAAAATCAATATTAGAAAAACCATCAAATGATTTGTCAAAATTTTAATCGGATTTAACTTTAATTTTATTTGTTTAAAATTGTTGTTTTCTTGCAAAATGAAGACCTTCACATTCGGGCCTCAGTAAACATTGATAAACTCATCTTTTGGGCAACATCCATAATTATGGGCTCATATGTATCATTTTCTTTTCTTCTTAATTCAACCAGAATCCACACCTTGCATTATACGGACTCCGAGGGGCATGCCACACATAACAAACCATCAAATGATTTTTCAAAATTTTAATCGGATTTAACTTTAATTTTTATAATTAATTCTTGTTTTCCTTACTACCTACCAATATCCTCCCGTGAAATTGTTTTATGGGACAAGAACTGTCTTGATGTATTCATTGACAAAACAGTTATAAATTACAACAAAATAAAAATAAATACTTATACTTGAAGACGCTATTTCAAAACCAATTCTACATTCATTAAAAATGATAGCGTTGAGGTCAAAATAGTTGACATGCGGAAAAAGAAAGATTTAAAACCAGTGTATTTGCCCATTTATAATGGTAAAAAACATAATGATAATGACAAATTAGCTGATTTTAATATCAAAAATTTTAAATTAAAATTATAATTTTTTTCTCTAATTTAATTGTTGTTTTCTTGCAAAATGAAGACTTCTCATTCGGGCCTCAGTAATCATTGATTAACTCATCTTTTTGGCAACATCCATAATTATGGGCTCATATGTATTATTTTCTTTTCTTCTTAATTCAACCGGAATCCACACCTAGCAGACTCCGAGGGGCATGCCACACATAACAGAGCATTTCACGGTCTTCTCCATTTCACCGGATATATTTTTCCCAGAAGCAAATAATTACATGACTTGTGTGGGCTCATACAATTATTGTTTTAATTAGGTTTTGTATAACATATTTTCCAATACATCTCTTGATAGAATTACTCGGAAAAGGAGGAAACCGAAGCACTAGCGAAGTATGATCATGAATTGAATTGGTATTGGTTTCAAACGAATATTGTGTAAAAAAAATATGCAATGGACGGTACCTATTATTAGCTCTATATATATAAGCATATCTGTAGAGAGCTCAAAATAAATTCCCTATCTCATATTTCTGTCTATTCTATCTGCCCACATTGGCTTGTTTAAAGTCAATCTTTGGTTTGATAGCATTAGTCTCGGCTTTGCGTTATTTCTGAGAAATTTGAAGTGGGCCGGACGTTCAATAAACATTATAAATGAATGACTGATATTCCTTGTGGCATATTGGAAAATTTTAACTGAATTAAATTTTCAATTTCATTACAAGTAAAAAAAAAAAAATCAAATCCCTGCGATGGCTGTTTTTTTTTTTTTTTTTTTTTTTTAAATATGTTTATGCTAATATAAATCTTGAAATGTATATAGCAATTTAAATTAGTGAAGACTCTAGAAAATTGAACAAATTATAAGATATAATTACTTATATATTATAACATATATTGTTATTATTTTAAATATGGACGATAACATCTAAAATAAACCCCTTGTTTTTTTAAAATAATTAATAACTTCGAAATATGTAAAAACGAAATTCCTTTCACATTATATGAAACGAAAAACTAGCTATCGATAATGTCGGCAAGGCTTTTTTATACTCGTACATATAAATCCGGGCCCTAATGATAAATAATGGCATATAAAATCGAGAGGGAAAGAAGTTTGATGTACACTATCGATGTTTTTTAGCTAAATCAAAACAAAGCGATCGAACTCTCGGATCTGTTAATGCCAATATATTTATTAAAAATAAACGTTCTGTCAGGAGAAAACACAAGCTGGCTAGAAGACAAGGAGATTCCAAGTTTATTAATTATACCCGTATAATTAGAATAATAAGTATAATATATGGAATTGTATAATATATAAAATAGTGGCTAGTTTGGGCCATTGAGCAAAACCTGATTATTTTATAAACATGGATATCGAACGCTAAGGTAGAGTTATACAGGAACAGCAGTCTATAATACTGTACGAGTATTCTAGTCTAGTTTCAATTTAAAGTGATTTCCCTGAACAATGAACAAAACAGTTTCGAATCGGAGATATCAACTTGGGCTCAAAGAATGCTTCCGCTTCTTACTTTCAGAAAAAACTATAAAAATCAAAAAGTAATTTCACTACTGTTAAAGATCGAGAATAGGACTATTGATTTAAGTATATTGTCTAATCAAAAATGTGTTTTTTTTTTTGTTTTTTTTACAAACGACCGTTCAATTAAAATATCTGAACAATTCTATGGAATTTTAGGACACACTTCTGTTAAATTTGAAAAATTGTCCAGCTTTCATACCTACTGCAGCAAATTGATAACAAAATAATTTTGATTATGAATCGAATAGGATTTGTCTTGCGAGGTAAAAATAATTCAAATAATAAGTGAGTTAAAGGCCAATTATAATGACACACTCATGTACAACGAGAAGGTCGTGCATCAGCAGACTTAATTTTACCGATTTCATGTGGGACAACACTTAAAACGTTTTGGAATTGACTTGATTGGAAAAAAGTTTTCTACCCGAATAACTGACGAAATGTAGATCAGGTTGTGAACGAAAATTACATATACCTCTATTTAACAAACGGAAATAGAAATAAAACATTGTGTGCTCTGAAATTCAATGAGATTTTATTAAATATTTCAACCACTAATTTTCGGGCTTTACTAAATAAAATAAAAAAAAACTGAACACATGAAATTATTGTATAATGCATATGAAAATGAAAACCAACTTTATGCGGGTTCAAAATCGCTGCTCTTGGTAAATAATGAAATATCTGCAAACATTTTGAATTGGGGCCCGGTGTGGCTGTGCGGTAAAGCGCCGTACTCCCATGCCGGAGCTGCGGGTTCGAGTCCCGCCCTGGGTGGTGCTTTTCTTTCGTAGGAGAAGTATCACCCAGTGCCATGGGTGTTAGTATGGGCAGTATAGGGCTTCAAGTGGAAGCCTTAAAGTCCCAAAAAAAAAAAAATTTTGAATATACATTTATTGGGTTGGAAGGTTAAAAAAAGCATTTACTAGATGTTTGTTTATTTAACGTCAATTTATGCTGCTATGGCTAATCAGACGATGCTACAGTATGAGTCCTAAATTTGCCTATCTTTAACGTATAAATGACATCGTACAGGCTCGGGACCTCCATTTGAATGACATCCGTCCTTCGGAGGAACGTGTTTGTAATTGACATGGCTTGACTCGTACTAGATGTTTGTTAATCGACATATGTGTTTCAAATATTTCGCAACTGAATCTATTGTCAGATATATTAAGACGAATTAGATTCATTCTTCTTTTGCTTTTACTGTCAAATTTTAATAAAGTGGTTACCGCTTAATCCGTTGTCGGGTAATCGTTTTTTTTCGGATATTACGTTGAAAAATTATAGGACGGGACCAAATGGTCTTTTAAAATATATTTTTTTATCGGATGATCTGTGAGGAAATTATTTATTCTCCGTGAAATGGAACGACAAATGTGTAGCTACCGACGGGACAGTTTTTTCTTAGTTCCTGGAATCCAGCTTTTGTTCGATCTAGAACTACAGTAGAATAAATAATCCTGTTTATAAATTTTATCTATGAATTACATGTAGCAATCCCATTCATTTTTCCATTTTTGAACGTGACAATCGTGAAATTTTATTACATTGCTAGGGAAGGTGACTTGTTTATTTTTCACTTCATATCAGTTAGTTCGCGAAAACATTTTTATTGTGAAAAATTCGTCATGTCCTGCCGTAATAGAGAGGATAGGTCGGTAACGCGGAAGAGAGAACTTCTTGCTCAGTATGATAAATTACCGAAAATGACAAAACCGAACTACTGTATTAATATATATCATCTTTTTATTTAGCCCGATATCTACTTTGACTCAGGGCCCGGAGTTTTATGCAATTACTTATTTTTTTGTATCCTGATAAATATAAATAAAAATAAAAAGGGGATAATTAATTTTCTCTCAGTGACATTGACAACGAACCAATCATTTTAGGCGGTTATAAATTTGCTCCAATCACATCAGTTAATGTCGAAAGATCATTTTCGAATCATAAAAATATTTTAAACGATAGAAGGTTAGGATCCACAGAAATAAATTTAGAAATTCATTAAATAATTAGTTTTAATTCATATAATTTTATTGATTACTTCACTCGTTTCATATAATTTTTAATTGATTGTTAATTTAGTTAGCTTTATTTCTGATATTATTGTATTTTTCTTGTTAACTAGTAAATTTGAATTGTCTTTATATTTTAGCTTTAAATGCGTTTAATGTTACAATGGGAAACATATGTTTGTTTAAGATTCAACAAAATTTAAAATCATTTTGGTTTCATTTCTACGTTGTTTCCTCCACTTTCTTTCCTGTAAAATATTCTTTACATATTAGTATCTTTAAACATTAAAATTGTTTAATAGCATATTTTTAGAATTTATATTACTGCATATTTTAGATATAGAATGTTAGGCCTCAAAGTCTCGTATTATTTCAATAATTCATGTAATCATGCAGATTACCGCCTATTCAGGCATCTTCAGGGCTACAAGGGTTCTATAAGCAAGATAGAAACAGACAGACTTTAAATGGACTAAGAAACAAAAAAAAAATCAGTCTGTTTCTATCTTGCTTATAGAACCCTTTTAGCCATGAAGATGCCTGAATAGACGAAAATTTGGCACGTAATCTGCATGATTAGGTGAATTATTGAAATAATACGAGACTTTGAGGCCTAATATTCTATATCTATAATTCTAATAGTCTCTTCTTACACACTTGTTTACTGCATATTTTGCTACATATTTTCAGTTTTTTTCTCTTCATATTATATGGAATATTTTGGCGCTTTTTACTGCATGAAAATCCGAGCTCTGCTCATGACAAATTAAATATGTTTGAAAAAATATATATAATTCTCGATTTCTCATTTTTCGTTTAATCCGTTGGATTTTTTCTGACATGATTGCAACGGATAAAGCGGAAACCACTGTATTTGCAGTAGAGGCATTATACGTACGGAACAGCACTATGTTTTGTTACGATAATGATGGTTCTTTCAGATTATCCTAATATTTTTATCATGCTCATTTCCGGTTTGGGATGTTAGCCTTGAAGGAATCTTGTCCATCGGCGAATACTGGCGTACTCCCAGGACGATCGAAACTCCATACTACAATGCCCAGTGCCATATTACGGTCTGTAAATGTATTAATGATAGGCCAGCGGAGAGGAAGAATGTCAAGGGTTTGGAACTGGGCCAAATACTTCTGACGCAGGATATTTTTATACGTTGTTTAACTGACGGCGGCTGAATCACCCCAAGGCTGTTGTAGCTCGCGATCCCATCTCCCTCACTCTCTCTCTCTCTCTCTCTCTCTCTCTATATATATATATATATATATATGTGTGTGTGTGTGTGTGTGTGTGTGTGTGTGTGTGTGTGTGTAACTAAACACATGTTCGTCGGGAATCACAAGGATTCCGTAAGTGTCGAAGAGTGGATCGATAGTAGTTCCAGACAGCTTAGCATTAATGTTAAGGCTCCGATAACGTCCCCGTCATATTGCGTGACGCGAAATAATGGCCCGAGAAGAAAAGCATGTATTATGTAAACTGTACCGCGGGTAATGTGTAATCAGACTGCAGATGCCTTTTGCATGCAGAAAAACGTACATGGCAATGCGAATTAAGGAGGGGAATCGCTACTTGTTTATTCATGGTATAAACTGCCATGACAGCATTGTTTTAGGCTTAAAATACTAGTATTCGACACCTTCAAAACTAAAATATTTTAAAAGCCACTTCTTAGTGAATTTTTAACATTATGGATTGAATGAGTAACCCCCTTGACGTGTGAATACTTTATACAAATAATCGTAATTCACTGACACTATGATATATTATGGAATTGGGATGTAAGAATTACAAGAATTTCTTTTTATATCTTTAAGTAAAATGATATATATTATTGTCTTTAGTTTCAGGAAAGGGGTCCATGCCCATCGTCAGGACTCAGGGCAATTATGTGTGTTTTTCAAATGAAAATTTTATAATATAGTAATTTAATGTGGCGAGAGATCACTCAAACATATAAAAACAAAGAAGAATTATATGACACATTATAATTCTTATAATATAGAAAAGGATAACATAACCTTGTTTTAATAATAAAAAAAAATTGATATGATATGGAATGCAGAAAACACGAAACAATAAGTAAATTGATTATTTTCACTAGCTGATTATTTCTTTCCAATCACCATGGTTTTGGCCGGAATCGAAACCTTTGAGATTTGAACAAGGACATGAATGTAATCGAATCAGTCATTTGAGAAACTCGACATTCCAAAAAATCTATTTTCGGTTTATTTTATTTGTAAACTCCTTGCATGCAAAGACATCAAATTGAAGAGATACCCAACAAGCCAATCTGGTCTATCGGCTTTAATAGACCATTCAAATAATCGTTGTCAGGAGAAACTCGACAAATCAAGGAAATTGAAAAATCTAAGAAACTATTGAAGATTTGAATGAAGACCCATAAATTTGAATCTTGCCCATTTCAACGCTACATATTTATACTTTCAGTTATTTTTCATTTATTAGACAATATATTTAAGCGTATAAGGGTTTCTACAGTAATTTCCAAAATGGTTTGTAACACTGATTTATATTCCATAATCAGGAGAAACCGTTACATGTCCAAAAAACATTTAGTTTACAGATATATCGAATGTACATAGATTTATCAAATCATGAAAAATGTGTTCTAAATAGGATCATGAGTGGGAGAAAATAATTTAAGTTAAGGAAATCCCTCAATGCTAAAAGTAGTGAGATAGTAGAACGTTTTTCTCACTTTTCCAATAGTTTGAATTTGTGGACATGTCGAGTTTCTCTAATGACCGATTCAATCCCCTAATTAAAAAACAAAAATCTAAAAACTAAAAAAATTAAAGTTTTATATATTGTATATTAGAGCAGCAAATACAGAGCAACACATAATCTAGAAAAGCTAAAGATCAATAAGGACTGAAAAGCCAACAAAAATAAAAAAGAAAGAAAGAAAATGATCTATTTTCAAATAGACTATGTAATCAGTTTTTATATTTGTTTAAGCTCTTAATACTGTTTTTATGTACTTTATTGTTATAAAAAAAAAAAATCTGGTGCGTGCGCGCAACACACAACTTTCACTTACCAACTTAAGAAATTAAATTAAGAAATTAAAACGATTAGAAATTAATGCGTTGTGTTAATGCCACTTCTCACTCAGTTACACATTTTTCCACATTCATTTCTTATTTTTGTTTTCATTTGTTCTATAACAAACACTACTTTCTTTTAATATTAAATAAAAGTTTTTACTTGAGATAATTCGGCAATGCAAGCATAATACTCCAAGTCGACTGATTTTATAATTCTCTATGTACTTGTTGAAAATTTCATTAAGTTACCATGAAACCAATAATTTCCATTAAATGAACAGAACGGCTTTAATTAAAAACAATGATCTGTCATTAAAGGCGTACTACGCATGCGTGGGCTCATCGTGTTTTAAGAGTTGAATGTTTTTTTATTTTTTTCTGCTCATTATGTTTTCTTTATTTTTATCATATCTCATATTTAGCCATGTCTTATTTTTAGGCGTAACGAGAGACAGTTAATTTCTTCATATAAACAAAAACAAAGATACTTTTTAGGAAAAAAAAAACAACAAACAAAAAAGGCCCCTACCCCATTTAAGCCCCCCCCCCCCCCAGAACATATTAATAATGATAAAGCTTACTTGATATTAAAGAACACCTATTTTTCATTAAACATGACGAATTTGATGAAAATCGTTAAAGCCGTTTTTGAGTAATTAAAAAAACACGTGCGAATGATACAAAATTTATTAAGTAAAGTCCCCCCTCCGGTTAATCAATTTTGATGAAATTTTTACAGTCATATCTCGAGCATATAAATACATCAAATACCCAGTTTGATCAAAATCGTTAAAGCAATTTTTGAGTAAATAAAAAAAACACGTGCGAATGATACGAAATTTATTAAGTAAAGTCCCCCCTCCGGTTAATCAATTTTGATGAAATTTTTACAGTCATATCTTGGGCATATAAATACATCAAATACCCAGTTTGATCAAAATTGTTAAAGCAATTTTCGAGTAAATAAAAAAAACACGTGACAATGATACGAAATTTATTAAGTAAAGTCCCCCCTCCGGTTAATCAATTTTGATGAAATTTTTATAGTCATATCTCAGGCATATTAATACATCAAATACTCAGTTTAATCAAAATCGTTAGAGCCGTTTTTGAGAAAATCGAAAAAAAACGTAAAAAGTTATGAAATAAAGTACCCCCTCCCTTTGAGCAATATTGATGAAATTTTTGCTGTCACATCGCGGGCATATACCTAAACTAAATACCGAATTTCAGGTTCGCACGGTTTATAGTTTTTGAGCTAGTCTGTTCACACACACACACACACACACACACACAGACACACACACACACAGACCATTTCGCGGGACTTGGTCATTTGGACTCAGGGGACCCCAAAACGTGTATTTCCGTTGAAAACCGGAAGTCGAAATTTTTCACGATCGCAATACTTCCACTTACTATATATTTCATATATAGGTAAGTGAAAGTAAAAAAAAATGGTGCTGCTTAAAGTTCTATTTGAAATTTAGTATCTATCAATAAGGTGAAAATTCGATCCTTCAAGAGGTAGTTTATTTACGTGTCATTGGCGTATAACATATAGATATTATATAATACATATAATAATCAGTTCTAAACCAGAATTATAAATATAATTTCCGATAGGATTTTTTAATATTTTTTTTACATGAAAATTGTTATTAAAATATATCTTTTTTAAATATTATTATGCGTGAACTACCTTCCGGTTCAGGTCGAATGTACAGTTCTATATATACACATTTGATTATGTGAATAGTAAGTTTACCAAGGGATAAATCTTTCAACTTTAACATATCTTTTACAAGTGTATAAACTTACTTTCCAAGTTTATTTCAGTTTTATATCTTCAGTTAATCGACCGATTACTGTTGTTAATCAACATCAAGGCTAGAAAAAATATTCCCTCTTAAGCTTTAAGAAATCACAGTGCCAATTATAAGCATTCAAAGAAATAATGATAAGTAATGCTACGACAATCTTCAGTGTCTCTTAATTCTGTCTGTACCATATATATTTTATTCGATTTATGCAATATATATATATATATGCAATGAAGTATTTTCATATTAAAATGCAAAACCGTACTGTATATAAATTGAGAAAACGAATTCGGTGACGTCAATACCACCCACCGATCCATTTACAGTCCACCCACGCAACACAATGTTCTTCATCAAATCTTACTTCTTTAATTACGGAAAAGCGGTTCTCCCAGTATGTGAGTAAGGAAACATGAAAATAAAGGGATGAAAAAAAAAAAAAAAAAAGGAAAAAAAGAGAAAAAAGAAATGGAGGAAAGGATCGGCTCTCATTTCAACCCTTTGAATTGAGACTTCAGAATATTTTCGTGAGTATACTTGGGCTGAATATTAAAGAAAATGTTTTATAATCTGGAATATGTTTTGTTAAAACTCCATTGTTTCACGCCTGTATTGTTATGAGATTTAATTCAGGAAGAGCAGGAAACAAATAATAAATCGTCTATATCATAGCAAGAATATAAGTGAGTAGTGGTGGACAATATGATGCTAAGAGTATTGCAAAAAAATAAAAATAGATCGACTTAAAGCGTTTTTATTATTTTTTAAGATATAAAAATGGTGTAGAGTCTGTTACCACACGCAAAAAATACAAAAACAGATCATATTTTTATCCATCAAATTGTCTTTAATTTTTAATAAATATTTAAATTTTGATTCTGAACTTGAATAATGTATGTAATAATGTGAGATGATAAAGATATAAAAAAAAAAAAAAAATTTTTTTTACTATATAAATAACCGCAGCATTCCGAAGGGATGGAATTCCCGTACTTCTACATGGATCGATTTAAACATAGTCGTAGATTACTAGTATGAATCTGGATTGTTTGGATGTGAGGGATGTACATTGATTGCGTTGTTTGTATTATATATACATATATATATTTTTTTTAAAGATTTTGTTTTGTATTAGCTATTTATATTCGTCACATATGATTATAATACTAGATCACATTACTAACCATAAACGACTAGAAACCAACTAGAAATTAAGAACAATTAAAAATATAATATATATATACAGGGTGTTTCGGAATTGCACGGCACTATTTTAGGTACGTGTTCTCTAGCACAAAATAAACAAAAAAGTTCATATTAACATATATCTCAAACTCATTTATTAAACAGATATCAAAGGTTAAAGATTTATTATTTATTTACTGCATTAAGACTGACTGTACAACGTTTAACGTGTTTGATACTAAATAAAAGGTATTAATCAACTGATAAACAAATGAACGATAAGCAATGACAGTAGTTGCTCATCTGTTTGTCTAGTTCTGTGTGTTTTAGTGTGAGTGAATCTTGTGACACAGTTCAATTTATGATTATCATGGGAGATACCACAAATTTATTCACTTTTGATGAACAAACAGACATGCTTTTAACTTATGGCGAGGTACATACAAACGGTGCTGCTGCTGTTCGAAGATATCGTGAAAAACTTCCTAACCGAAGAATACCAAATCGTAAAACGTTTGAGGCCATTGAAAGACGTCTTAGGGATAATGGTACGCTAAAACCTATACGAGTGAACGCCGGTCGACAGCGATTTCGACGAACTGCAAACGTAGAAGAAGAAATACTCGATGCTGTTCAGTTATCTCCTACTACTAGTACCAGAAGATTGTCACGTCGTTTCGATGTTTCCTCTACCAGCGTATGGCGAACAACAATTATATCCATTTCACGTATCTAGTAGGCAAGATTTGTTACCACAAGATTATAACAAGCGCAGAAATTTCTCCCAGTGGTTAATTCGACAATGCACACGAGATCCTAACTTCCTGAACTGCATTTTGGTTACTGATGAATCTTGCTTTACAAGAAACGGGATTCTTAATTTTCGAAATACCCATACTTGGGCCGAAGAAAACCCTCATACGACTGCTGTTGGACATTACCAACATACATTCTCTTTAAATGTCTGGTGTGGTCTTCTAAGCGACAAAATCATCGGCCCCTTCTTTTTGCCACCTAGGCTGTCAGGTATATCTTACTTGCATTTTTTGCAAAATAATCTGCATGATATTCTAGAAGATATTCCGCTAGGCATTAGGCAAAGGCTGTGGTTTATGCATGACGGTGCTCAAGCTCACTTTTCTCATAGTATCACTGATTATTTAAATGCAACTAATGGAGACCGATGGGTTGGTCGAAACGGACCTGTTAAATGGCCACCACGATCTCCGGATTTAACGCCATTAGATTATTTTGTGTGGGGCTGGATGAAGTCTATGGTTTATTCTGCGGCAGTTGACACGCAAGAAGAGCTAAGAAATCGGATCGTGGAAGCCGCAGTAACTATCAACCACCATCCTGATGCTATACGAAGAGCCAGAGAAGCATGGATTCGTCGTGCTGAATGTTGCATTCAACAAAACGGAGGCGCCTTTGAACATTTACTCTAAATGTTGTAATAATAATAAATAAATAGTAATAATAAATCTATAACCTTTGATATCTGTTTAATAAATGAGTTTGAGATACATGTTAATATGAACGTTTTTGTTTATTTTGTGTTAGAGAACACGTACCTAAAATAGTGCCGTGCAATTCCGAAACACCCTATATATATATATATATATATATATATATATATATATATATATATCTTTTCAATGTTTTGATGTATTATCTCAAATAACCGATACATACCTAATGATGTCATGCAAGCATTACAAAGCAGATGAAATTAAGAATATTTTAAAATATTTCATGTAGTCACTGATTCATATTTTGAGATATTGACATTTTTTATGTACCTTATAGAAATTAATCATTTTTTAAAAACAAACCACGTTCCTGATTGTAAATAGTGTATGTCTGTTCTTATTCATTTTTTAAAAATATATTTAAGTTCAGGTTTATTTTATTTTATAATGATTATTTATTTATAATATTCGTAAAGAAGGTATTATGTAATCAGTGAGCAATATTACCATTGTCCTTTACTGTCGCGGATTGTTATATAATTCAATAGAGAGTATATGACGCAACTTCTTGCCTATGTACATAGATGATATGTGGTGCCCTCAGCTCGCACGATGCCATCTTATCTGGCGTTTGAAACTGCAGCAAAACATATAGGACTTGAATTAAATGATAGGAAAAGTGTTTCTTTGATCTTACATAAAATAAAAAAAAAAAATTAATATTTTACCCTTGGAAAGAAAGGAGTTAAAAATTGAGTAGTCGTGTTAAGACTTGATAAAGTCTTAAAATACCGCTATTATGGTCGTTTTTAAAATGTAAAATAATTGTAAAAGCCATTTTCAATTCAGGTTTTGTATGAAGAGTTAAAAATAATAATCATGAATTAGAACTGTCTGGTATTGTGAAACGGATTAATTATTTTTAGTATCGATGCAGAAAGGTAAGTATTAAACGGAAAAACGCGTAGGCTTAGATTGATAATTATTATTTTCATTAGCTTTGTATGAGATATGGCATTTTTCCAATAAAGTTTAATTAGTACTACGTGGAAAGGATAAAATGCTGCTGAAGATAAAATATCATTTTTAAATAAAATTTGAATTGGATTGGTTGGTTTCTATCGAATATCATGAAAAAAAGTAAATGCATTGAAGATGAATATAAACCACTTTTTTTTTTTTTTTTTTTTTTTTTTGTTATTGAATATATGTAATTCATTTCAGAACATTTTCTAGTTTAGAGTTGTTTGGGTTAAAAGTTAAAATATTTAGACTTATTTTATACTTTCTTTTTTTTTATTTAAGGTTTATTGGTTTTAATGTTACACATGTAGCCATTGATTCTGGACCATTTCGTGTTAGTATGGTTATTTTTAAATCGAAAAAACCAAAAAACAAAAAAAACCAATAATTACAATCTTAGCTATAATTCTATATCACAATTTAATATTCCACTTACTAATCCACAACGCAAGTATTTACAGATAAATTATAAACAAAATTAAAAACTTGCATCATATATAAACAAAATTAAAACCTGGTATCATAAATTATAAACAAAATTATATATACTATTATATATTGTAAATATTTAGACTATTATTGAAAAAAATCAGTATTTTTGTTATACTGGAAGGATGAATAATCCGAAATCATGTACAAAATCACAATTCATTACTTTAAATAATAAAAATATTCTCTCTTAAATTTTATTTTATGGAAAGTTCAATGAGAACATCATATATTTTATTTTACTTTTTCAATGCAACATCGATAGAATCCTAACAGAAACGAACAAATTATTTTTTTAAAAACACATAAATTAAGTTCTAATGTTTATTATTAGATGATAATGACTTATTCACCACATCCCCATCTCCCCAATGATTTATATCCTTGGGTGTCAAAAAGTGTTCTTTAATAATATTCCCTACTCAATGTCGTGCCCAGGATTAAAACTAAGAGGGTTAAGCAATAGTACAAGAGCGGGGAGACAAGTCATAATCGTTTTGGTTGTAACATTTTCGAAGGGAAAAGGCGAATGAAACCAAACTTTTAAGAACATTATATATAATTACAGCAGATCCTTATGTGGTAGTATAATCATTTGTTTGAAAAAAAAAAAAGTTATTCCTATTCTAGTTACTTTTCTGCTTTTGAGGGGTGCTGCATCCAGCTGGTTACCCCATGTCCAATGTGTGTGTGTGACCAGACTAGCTCAAAAACGATAAAGCGTACGAACATGAAATTGGGTATTTGATGTATGTATATGACCGCCATGTGACAGCAAAAATTTCTTCAAAATTGATCAAACGGAAGGGGCACTTTAATTCATAACTTTGGTCTCATTTTTAATTTTTTTTGTCTCAAAAACGGCTCTAACGGTTCCGATTAAACTTATCCTGTTTATTGAGAAGTAAGTATTTTTCAATATCGAGTAGATTTTATCATCATAGAATTTTTCTGAGGGGGCTTAAATGGAGAAGGAAAAAAATTGTTTTTCCTCCAAAGTACCTTTGATTTTATTTATATGGATGAATTAACTGTCCCTCATTATATTTAATTTAATTTAAAATAAGAAGTCATATTTAGAATAAATATGGAATACGAAAGAAAGAACCGAGAAACAAATGAAGGAGGAAAAAAGAAAAATTTCAAATCCCACAACTCGTAGAACAAGTTGAGCCGACGCATGCGCAGTACGCCTTTAATGACTACATGTCTGCTGTTTATATGTTAAGGCGTTATTTGGGAAAGAGTTGTCGAAGTGTTTTGAAACATACATATTTAATGGAAATCATTTATTATAAATTACAAATTATAAAATTAAGTTGTAACCAAATGAAGACATCAACAGTTAAATAGAGGATTATAAAATTAGACGCGGACTATTTCGTTAACATGTCCGTAATAATTGACAATAAAATACTTATTTAAAAATAAAAATAAAATATTGTCCTTGTACTCAAATTGATTAAAGCACTTTACGGAGTGAAATACATACGGTACAGGATAGTCTTTAATAATTTATAAATATTTATATTTTAGTTTATAAACTTCTGATTGAAATATAAGGCGGTTTTAGAGGAACAGTAATCGTTCTCGGTTTTCGGAAAGGCACAAGGACAAATTTGAAAATTAGTTTTAATTTACTACGAGCCATAAATACACATATCGATTCAAGTTATATTTATAAACGATATATTTATAATAAGCAACTCGCTGTAAAAATCAAGCAAGCAGTAAACAAAACTCGACAGTTGATGAAATTAGGATTAATTAAGTACCTAATCATAAACGGACAAGTATTAAAGACTTTAAAGTTTTTCAACTATTATAATACTCTTTAATTTAATATTTTTTAATTATTAAAACAAACAGACCATCTTTTTATTTAATAGTTGTAAATTAAAATAAATATTTTTTTTTTTTAAATAAATCGAAAGAGATGTTAAGTATGAAAAATACTGCATTTGGCGTCATTTCAGGCGAATATTATCGACTAGTATTTACTACGTTCAGTTGTGTCAACACCATTGTTTCAATGAGATATTTATTACAATGCGAGATAGTGTCAATCGAACGTGAAGGTTTGAAAGGATGGCTTAATTAAATTTATCTCCTATTAGATTGAAGAGGAACTAGCAACGTTCCTAGTCGTAGACTTCTGAACTTCTCTACACTACACATAGAGTAAACCATACAGTTATTGACATCTCAACTTTAACTTAAAGAAATAAGTAAACAAGTCCTAATTTTATTTCAAGATGTATGTACATGAATCTAATGTTTGAAGGTTCCTCTTAGTCATCTATAAAGTAAGACTAACAAACTAACCATAGGGAAGATTTCACAATTAAATCCACAGGGTGTCAATAGTTTTTGCACTTTTAACAATAAATATAGGTAAAACTATTGAACGTTTGACCCAAAAAAATCTCTGAAGTCTTAATAAGGATAGATAAAGAGGAGCTATAGGAAGTTTCAATTTGATCCCATCATAAAAAGTATTTTTTTTTAATTCCACCACAGAAATGTAATCTTAAGGTGTCAATAACTGTATGGTTTACCCTACTATACTCATCTCAGAAACCGAAATTGTCCTAATTCCACACGGTAGGCTTGGAATAATATCCTCATGTAGTAGGAGGATCATTATTCCTATATATACTGAACTGTTGACCCGAGCTTATGTAATTGAATCTTTATTAAATGGGTCTTGGGTCTTTCAATGAGTGAAAAACCTGTAAACTGAAACGTGTTGCTGACCTTTAGACAGGTACTATATACGACCTTATCTAGTGCTGACCCCTTGACCTTATGTCGCCTGTTGCGGGTGTAGATTTTTAATCCTTTATTCCTCCATCAGCTGCTAATGAAAATTGGATATGGTGTAATCACTGTAAAATTTTCATTAGCCTAATTATCATGCTAGTAATACTGAGAAGGCTCATTAGAGATCGTTTATCCATTCCTAAAATTTCTCTTGAATTTAATTAAATGTTAAAAATTAAGTGAATCGTGATTAATAATTATTGTGTAATGTTCATAATAATTTATATATATACTAGCTGTATATACCGGTTTCACCCGGAGAATTTCATTTTTTAAATCTATAAACTGAGACTTTTATCGACTCAAACGGTCGATTTTGTAAAAACCAATGCAAAGCGAGATCAAAACGATTATTATAACAATAAGGAATATATCCAGAGATTGGCTGAATTTGTGCGATTTTAATATGGACAGGTGTTCGCACCTGGTCTGAAAGAACTACTGAGAATTTAGGTCAAACGGTATGGATTCCTATAAAAAACAAACAGAATTTCATCTTTATATACATACATTATAGCTGTATATCCCGGTTTCACAGGGGGAATTCCATTTTTCTAAAGAAACGGTCGATTTCGTAAAAAAAAACATTGTAAAGTGAGATCATTATGATTTTTATGACAATAAAGAATATCAGCTGAAGATGGGCTGAAGTTATGCATTTTTAATATTGACAGGTGTTCGCACCTGGTCTGAAAGAACCACTGAGCGAAATTTGGAGAATAAAGAATATCAGCTGAAGATCGACTGAAGTTATGCAATTTTAATATGGACAGGTCTTCGCACCTGTTCTGAAAGAACCACTGAGCGAAATTTGGAGAATAAAGAATATCAGCTGGATTTATGCAACTTTAATATGGACACGTGTTCGCACCTGGTATCAAAGAACCACTGAGCGAAATGTGGAGAATTTAGGACAAACGGTATGGATTTCTATAAAGAACAAATAAACAAACAGAATTTCAACTTTATTTATATAGATTTTAATATTAATGAAATATGTCGTTGATTTTGATCGGATCCTTTCATTATAAAATCATCCGAATCCGATTTTGTTACGTCCATTCGCGATGATATTGGAAGGTTTTGAAAAAAAAATGGCCTTATGACCATCTAATTTAGAAGTACTACCGATTTAGTGATCACTTTCTTTTTACGAAATTAGTATTTCAAAACATTATTTGTGATTTACAATAATCATACCTTATTTATTTGTTATAGAAGTTTTGGGTACTTTCTGCGTATTAGGAGGTAAATAAACTGACATAAGCGATGTTTATAACCTGCCACTAACCTGACGCACTGATAAGAGCTACGTAATTGTTTATATTTATTGAAATTAAAATACCTGATACTAATAGCTTTAAATAATTTATAAAACTAATATTTACTAGTGGCTTCTTGGAGTTCTAAAAGTTATATGACCGTATTATTAGTGAACTCTTATCTCGTCTTAAGTATATTTCAGTTATGTAGGACCTTGATTAGCTTTAATTAATCCAAGCATTGTACTTCAGCTCGCTTCGCTCGCTCAAAATATGTAATTAAAATCCCAAGGTGTCGTTTCTGTTGAAATCATGGCCAAATTGTCCACGACCAGAGGCTGCACTTTCAAAGTTCTACAAAAGTAAAAACAATATAAATGGAGCTAACTAAGAAAATTTACAAAATTAAGAGCACTAATTAAAAAAAAATACACTAAGAAGAAAGGACAACATAATACAAGATAATAGAAGAAAGTAACAGATAGGTAGATAATATAGGGTAGGTTCGTCCTGATTTGAATAAAGTAAACGATTATTCATTTTTGAGACCAATACCATAAAAACAATACAACGAAAAAAAAAAATCACATTCATTCTAAAGGTATTCGACATTGTATTTAGGCCTTGAAAGTGAAGGAAAATTAATTACGATTCTACATGACCATTGGATCTCGGAAAAAGAAAAAATGAATAAAACAAATCAAAACTATAAAACAAATAAAAAATTGTAATAATTACGCTTGATATTGAAATATAAACAGAAACAATAAAAAAATTTAAATGTTATTTTTTTTTTTAATTCTTTTCTTTACCGTTAATAAGAAATAAACATAAAAAACAAAACAATCTAAATTATAATAAACACATTGGATAGATAATTGTCGGATTAAATACAACCCAAAAATGTTCGCACTCCATTATTTTTTTTTCTTTCAATTTTTATCTATAATATATATTATAAAACGTTTAACCACAAAGTTAATATAAAAAACATGTGTAGAATACAATTTACAAATTTTGCGTGTACCATCGTACATTATACTCATGAGAGAGTTTTGTTAATTATTCTTTTCTCGCATATTGCGGATTCCGAAAATTGTTTTATTATTTTCGCGTTCTTGAATTTACAAATAAAAAGGAAATAGTTTCATTTTAATTTATATTGTTCTTTGTCAATATATCTTTATCAATCGTGTCAGAGCCCCTAATGCCATTACAAATCATAATAATTAAAATAAAATCTCATCTGAATGAAAGCTCTAAACTATTTTATTTTATTTTTAAATTCCATTTCTTATGACCAATAAACAGCATTTGAATGATTAATGCCACCGATGTTGATGTTGATGTGGCATCGACAATGCTTAGAAGTAATTTTCAGAGATGTTCAATGATGAAAGTTACGAAACAACAGTAATAAATTGGTTGCTTTTCAATTGATTATTAGAAAAAGAATCTTATTCATAAATAAAAATATTTTTAAAAAAGTTCCGGAATTCTTGTTAATTGTATAGAATGAATCTGTTAGATAGAATTCTAATTAAAAAAAAAAAAGAAAAAAAAAACATTTTAAGAAACCATGTCTCTTACTTCCATGGCTCTTAATCAGAAAGTAAAGACGACTGCCAAAATATATTGCATCAAATATTGTGATAGATATTATTTTTAATTTCAACTTATCTGTTATAAATACTAATTTACGCATAAGTAAAATTACAATTAAATTTAAAATATTAAATATTATCATTAAAATTATATTAGACAATAATTTTATGATATTTCGATAGAATATAATTCTACAATTTTCTTATTTATTTTTTAATAATTAAATTAAAAAATAAAATTAAAAATAATACATTTTTTTATTAATGACACAAATTTTACGCTATTGCAAAGTTTTTTATTTGGAACAAGACTAGTTTGAAATCGGTACATTTACTTGCAATTATTGAGTATTATGTTAAGGGTTCACAAAGTTCGTGGAAGATTTAATTTTTTATATTTAACATTAATGACATTTTGAGCGATGCCTTATGTTCAAGTTTTTCATTTAATGTGAATTTTCAAATTTTTACGTCATCCTCAAAATCTTAATAATAATGTAAATTAATTATTATTATTGAGTTTAACATACTTCTCAGTAAAATTTTACCTAGCGCAGTTGTTAAATTATTGAAATATAAACTTAATTTATTCTGCATTGACATAAATACTTCGATTTAACACTATTATCATTGCTCAAACCTTCATTTTAAGAAACCCGAGTCCAAAATTCAATGTTATATATTAAGTTATTTTTTGTTAATATTAAATTTATCATTGCAGTACTTATTTCATTCAATGGCGCTATTTTAACATTTAGGTAAGTATTATTTTGTATGTTTTATCCAAAGTCTTCTGATGGTTTATCCAATGTGACTTCCGAATTCTCGCTACTGGCCAAGTAGTAGTATTTATTCAGAACGCCAAGTATGAGGAAATTTAACTACGCATATCTGAACAAAAAGATTATCTATTTTGGTTTTCTTGTAATATTGACCAACCCCTAAAAAAAAAAAAAAAAAAAATCAGAAGTCTTGAGGTTCTCTTTTCTCATAGTTGTTTTGTACATCTATATTGTAAAGGTATTATACAATTAACCTACATTTAGTTATTCTGGTGATCAGTTTAAACTTATGAGAAATGTTTATCAACCAATTAAACCATAACTCCCTAACCTTTATGTAACGCGTGCCACAGCCAAGAATTTCTCGCATGGAACAATTCAAGATTGGCACGATTGTGGATGCTGCCATGATAGGAAAAGTAAATTGAATTAATAATTTAATATCAAAATATGTAAAGTACGGTATATGGTCAACCCGGTGGTCAGTTTTACCTGAAGGCGGCTAGGTCTTGGAAATACCGCCTTGTAAGTTATTGGGGCCATAAACCTTCTGTTAGAGATTCAAAATAAGCAAAGCTTAGGACCGACAATGCTGCCGACAAACATCCAGGGAAATACCTAGGAAGATTGTTAGAGAAATTTGTGGCCATAAATTCTGGTTTTGCCCCGGCAAAGAGGCCGCTTGGAACCACGGTAAATATAGAAAGGAAGGGAAATTTTAGGCAGCCAGCCAATCAGAAGAACTCTGGAACCAACCAATCAGGAGAAGTCTGCAGCCAGCCAATCAGAGGAAGTATGAAGAGAGTGGGGGAAAGAAGACTTATACGAAAGAGAGAGAAGTTTAGAGGGAGTGGAGTGGAGAGTTCGAGGAGAGAGAGTTCGGAGGTGGACAGAGTTCGGGGAGTGTGCCAAGAGGGCGAGAGTGGAACGAGGAGTGCAGAGGTCCAGGGAGAGAGCGAGTCTAGATAGCAGACAGCCTGAGAGGGGATGCTGTGCTGAGTCTGAGAGAGCGTCAGAGATGGCAGCGACTGATCCAGCAGATAGGCCAGAGACAACACCAGAGAGTGCCTACCAGATAAGGTTAATACATATGCAGTACTAGTTGTAATATTGTGTGGTCAGTATTTATTAAATAATGTTAACTTGCCAGTCAGCATCCGTTAACTAGTTTGTGTCAGTAAAATATCTTTATATGATATATTAAAGGGGGTATAAATAATTTACATTATTGGTCAATAAAATTAAAGATATAGTTCAATTTAGATTTGTTTATTTATTATCATTTACCCTATGCCACAGGTTTATTAAAATAAAATAGAATTGGTAAACACGTCACCTCTGGAAAAGTATCCAATATAAAATTGATACATATTCATTATATTAATTTCATATATTAACTTGATATAAGCCGTTTCTGGTAACCCCCACCCGCCTTAGAAAAGCGGGAGACCGGAAACGTAGCACCCTGCCCCCCCCCCCCCTTCGCCTTCTTAATGTTATTAACATCGCATAAGTTCTAGTTTTCAGAAATAATTATTGGCTTTTTGTAAATTTTTAGAATTAACCTACATAATCAAAACGGTTAATAACTATTATTTATACCGTTGAGTATGTATGTACTGAGATAGTTATTGTGATATATATATTACTACTTATATTCGTAGCTGTTATATTCGTAAAATATGCCGAGTCTTCTTAGCATATTTTTCATTCCAGAAGGGAACTTGATATCCTAAGTACGCACCTTTTCGTAAAGCCAATATTCAACTTGATTCTTGGATGAGCCGAGCGATCGATTATTGAACACGTGTTAATTAGTTGTAATCTAAGGCTAAAGTATAATGCCGTTTTAAATATTTTACGAACATGCAAACAACTGATACAAGTAGATTGATCAGCATAATATCGCATGTCCTATTACGACTTCGCGTTTTGGTTGGAATTCAATTCATCGCTACCGAAAGGGAACAAGCGTTATCGAAAGTCAACATCTATAAATTACCGTGGCCATAGACATGAAATTTAATATAATATGACAGCTTTAAATCCTATTCAGACGAAGAACAAAAATTGCAGCATTTTGGCCAAATTCGGCAATAATTTTTTTTTAAGAAATAGCAATTGATTGCCCTGTTTAACAAAATAAAAATTGATCCATGTTTACGTTTACAATGTTTGCAAATTCAATTTGGATTTGGGAAGAAGATGAAAAGATGAAAGAAGCAGTTACATCAGAACTTCTGCTGGACAACTAAGTTCGTAAATTTCGCCAGGATGTTTTCATATTTTGTAAGTAAAATGATTATAATTAATACCAATAACTCTTTAATATTTTTATTATACTATATACTAAAAATTATTGTTAATCTTAAGCCCCTGTTGGACAGATAAATAAGGTACAAACAGCAAAGCACGTAATTATGACGCCAAGTAATTTATTTGCTAATGTAAATGATATCAAAATTCCATCTGATATTCCAGAAATCTTATCCCCTTCCTAGTTCGTCCGAAAAAAAAAGCCTAAAGCGAACAATAAAAACCCACATGCAGGAATGCATATTCAATTAGAAAATATGTACGAATAATATTGCCGGGGGATCGAATAACTTTCCTGTTAGGGAAAAAAATTGCCGGATACAGGGAAAAAAATTCCTGGCGATTTTAAAGTTGCAACTCTCGTTTTAGCAATAATTGCCGTTGTAAATCGCCCTTCTAGGTATTATTAAATATATGTATTTTTTAATTCGATATCGTTTTACGTTTTAATGTTTAAGACTTACTTGATAAATGTATTGATACATCATCATATTTTATACGATAAACCTAATGATATTTTACGTTTCAAACTTTAACAGCCTAATAAAATTTTAAATAATAAAGCCGGCATTAAATCCAGGATTTAAATTAATGAATAATAAATTATTAACTGAATTATTATATATATTTTATGAGCTAAGGGCAAAAGTGGTATGTAAACTTCATCCCATGGATATATTATCATGTTTTATTATTAATTTTATCCTTGTTAAGTAAACTAAAGAAAAAAAAATATATGGGAGAAGAATCAATGTTTGTTCCGGTAAATAATTTTTTTTTCTCGTAAGTTTATAACAGGCTCCATAGAATGCTCTCAAATAATTCGACAAGGAAAGCGAATTTCTTTTTTTTTTATTTTTTTTTTTAATCCTTTATTATAAAATCTGGTAATTTTCAGAAAATGCATACATTTTTCCACACTTTCCTCTGAATCATGCAATATTTCAGGTATTCATGCACTCAGCTCCAATTTTCTTCTGATTTCTTGATAAGATTTTCATTCAACTAATATATGTGAAATTTTCTTTAGGGCACCACATTTAACTCAAGTTGGTGTCCAATTTTTTGAGGGAGGAGAATTCGCAGTGATTAATTCTCATAATCTATTCAAACTTCTTTGTACGAAAGAAATAGTAATAATAATAATGAATCAATTTAGTCTTTGCTTTAAAATTTATCAGACTAACATCCTGTAAAATTATAAATTGTTCAGACTGACATTCTGTAAGAAGAGGAAAGTTTGCATTAATGCGAGGGGGAATAAGGAAGATGCAACCGTTGATAAAAGTTTGGTATTTTTCGTTTACTTCCCGTATAAATTCTTCCTGAAATAGTTGAACCGCTAAAGACCGAAATCAATGCACAAATATGTAAGAAATGTACCGTGAGTGACTTTATATTCGCTGCGGTAGAAAAAAAAAAAAAAAAAAAAAAAAAAAAAAAAAAAAAAAAAAAAAAAAAAAAAAAAAAAAAAATATGACAGAAGTCGGCCGTTGAAAGAGCTATATCATTGAGTAAGATATTCTCGTTTTTATTAAAAACATTCCATCCTCAAATCGTATTACATGTTCCTTTGTGGAATTATAAAACGAAAGGTTGGGGGTTGAGGGGTGATTTCCCCCTCTGGCAATAAACCTTTCAACTTCACTCGAATTACTTCACATCCATCAACGTGTCCGATGCACGGTGTGAACTGACGATGTTCCTTAAAAAAAACCTTACTCAGTAAAAAAATAAACAAATAAGAGGTAAAACAAGAAAATTAAAAGGTTAAAAATTATTAATTACATATAATAATTATTACGACCGTTTTAAATCTCTTTAAAATGATTTAGGAGTAGCGGAGATTGAGCGTTCTCAACTATAGAAAAAATGTTGGTGCTGTGGTAAAAAGATGAAATCACTCAGATATAGAAGCATATATTATCCATATTTTTCGACCTAAGTTTTGGTCCTTCAACGCGGCTATTGGTACCAAACAAAAACCAAATTTAACGAGAGGAAAAGTTTCTTCAAAGTACAAAACCTATAGGAACTAATGAGAAAAAAATGAAAATATTTTAGTTAAGCTCTTGTTGAACCTCACCTATATTAAATTATTGCTCCGACGTTTCTGCGAAGTACACCATTATCAAGGTAACAATACCTAAAATTACAATATCCATCAAATTAAAAACAAATAAATAACAATAAAAAATACATGCTTACCCATCTGTGACCATAAAATTCTTAGTAATTAAATAGGCTACCCGCCCTTGTAAAACTGAAAACTTAAAAATTTCAATAGTAAGGTAAACCGTACAGTTATTGACACCCTTAAGACTACATTTCTGTGGTGAAATTAAAAAAAAAATACTATTTATAAAGGGATCAAATTGAAACTTCCTATAGCTCCTCTTTATCTATCCTTATAAAGACTCAAGAGGTTTTTTTTGGGTCAAAAGTCCAATAGTTTTACCATATGGCAATATTTATTGTAAAAAGTGCCAAAACTAGTTATTGACATCCTGTGGATTTAATTGTGAAATCTTCCCTATGGTTAGTTTGCTAAACACTTACTTCACAGATGACTTAGAGGACCCTTCAAACATTAGATTCATGTATATCTTGAAATAAAATCAGGACGTGTTTACTTATTTCTTAAGTTAAAGATTGGGGTGTCAATAACTGTACCGAGTGTCAATAACTGTATGGTTTACCCTAGTCTATCACAGTCTTATTAACTAAATGCAAGCCAAATGGTTATACTAATCCATATATCTTTTCCAGCATGCAAATTTATTGCTAATTAAATATTACATTAAAAATTATCAACTAAAACACATTTAAACCTCAAATATATATTATCCAACATTGTATTAATTATTTTTAAAAAAATTAAAAGTATTGATTGATTTTTCAAATTCCCACAATTATAAGAATATACATTAAGCATATATTATTTATAGTTTTTAATTTGATGAATATTGTTTGAGATATATTGTAATTTTAGGTATTCTTACCTCGATAATGGCGTAATTCGCCGAAAAGTCGGAGAAATAATGTAATATCAGTGAGGTTCAATAAAAGATCAATTAAGAGCTTAACTGAAATCTGTTTTGGCCTTAAATGAATAAAAAGTTATCAAGATAAATATTTTTAAAAAATGAGGTATAAATATTATGAAAATGGTCCCAACATATAACATATATAAAGGGGTGGCCGTAGATAGTGTTACAGGCCAATTTTTATACGTAGTATATATCAGATCACCATTTAGCATTGATTACCATTGAAACTGTGATCTGAAAATGAAATTCATATTAAATATGGTACCTAATATACTTATAAAGGATGGAATAGAATGAGATGCCAAAGGGAATTCTTTGTGATCCGCTCCATGGGACCAGGAAAAGAGGCAGAACTAAGCTAAGGTGCACTAACGGAGTAGTGACGTCCTCGAGGGACATCCAATTCCTGGGTGTCAGGAATTGGATGACAGCTGTCGGATGAGACAGCAGAAGGATCGTGACGATTGCCGGCGGCGTTTAGTGAAGGGGATTACCGGGTTTTTCCCTGTAAATTGTAAATAAACTAAAATGTGCATTCCAGGAATCTGCATTATAAACTCTCTAAGTAGTTCTTCCTTAACATATTCAACGCCGGCTCCATATTCGCTTCCATATCAGGCAACCGGAGGGCTTTAGGTCATCAGTTAGCCGCCACGTCTCCAGGACGTGGCTGCCCTCAGAGTCGCCAAAGAGTTTGTTAATAACATTTATAAGTTTGACGCTTTTCTTAATCAATCATTATTGACACTATTACTATCATTACACTATTTTTATGATTATTCGTATGGCAGTGTACGAAGATTTCATAATTCTTTATATTTACTTTTAGCAAGCCAATATGAATTGGGCAGCATTTCTTTTTAGGCATTTCTTTTTTTTTTTTAAGTGTTTACCTCTCTCCACTATATGCTATTGATAAAGTAGTTGAAAGAAACTTTTTAATCTTTTTATTAAAAAAATTAATAGTTTTATTTAAAAACAATACTAATGTTTTTTGGAAGGCTCGGAGAGGTATGTGGATATATTGGCATTTAGTACGATAGTAAACGAGGCACCGATAATAGATTCCACAATTAGATATGAAACAACTGATCAGGATCAAGAATTTAAATCTCGGAATTCAAAATGAAAAAGAAAAGATTTATCATAAGTGCATAGCGTTTTTACAAGATAAATAAAGAGAGATTTACGGAAATCGGAAATATGAAGTCAATGTGCTTCGGTTTGGTAGAGGGACCATCATTTTTTCAAAGAGGGAATTTTCAGAGAGAATTGGTGCTGAAAGGGAAAAACTACAAACTGTTTCCGAAAGAACAGTCTTAGACTCTTCAGAAACCACCATATTTATCACAAATAAACTAAAACGCTGTCCTTAAGGTAGAAGTACACATTAAGGAAAAACCAAAAATGAAAAAAAAAATTACAAAAACAGATGTAGTAGATATATACTCAATGTCTGAGGGGATTAATTCGTAGGCTATGTGGCTATCAACCCTATAAAGTAGAGCAGCATTAATTTATGCCTTTTAATAAATAACCTAATAATAACGATTTATAAAAATGAAAATTTTTAGACGTGAATTTCTCAAAGCTTCATAAAAATAAACAGCTAGTGTTGGTTTTTTCCCATACCAATGTGGGCTACTGCAATACTACAAACTACTCTATTTTTTATTATTCAGTATAATTTAGGTATCATTACCATTTTCATACTAAATCTTTCTTAATTAGTCTTCTCATGTGTTTTTCTTGTTTCTAAACGGCTCTTAATTTATTTTGTACTTACAATTAGATCCGATGAATACATAATAAAACTTAGGTCGAAATTTTGATGATGTAAAAATGTAATCAATGAAGAAGTCTGGGGTGTTGATCCTCCTAAAGAAGACATATTAATCTGTTGCCTCTTTGAGTATTGGAAAGGTGCCAAGTTTCCGATCTCGCACTGATCAGTTCTTTTGCTTCTACGTTCTGTAGGCCGGCCTTATACTTCATATTTCATTCATTCACCGGTTCATTATACTATGAAGTATAAAATTGATGTAAAATATCCAAAATACTCTGGATTTATTTAAAGTGAACGAACCAGAGGATATTCTATGTATTCATAACAATAAACGAAGAAATGAACCATAGATCATTACTTGATATTTGAAAGATAAATCAATTCTAATCATGATTAATCTCCTGAAAAAATGAGTAATTGTCAGAAAAACATTCAAGTTTAATGTAAACGTAAATTGAAATTTTTTTCTGTAACATTTTATAGCCAGAAGAAATAATTGAGTGAAACAAAAAATAAAACCGCTTGTGGGCTTTTAGATATAATTTTAAATTATTGTACTATAATTTTATAAAGACGTTGATAATAAATTTCAAACATTAAAAGTTTCTTTTTCTTTAATATAGCTGAAAACACAATTCTTAAAAGTGTATATTAGTTAAATATCTTATATATCATGAATGATGAATTTAAGAAAACATTGAAATGACATTGTGTTTCACTTTATCAGTGTGTAAAAAATTTACTTACACGCACTCACTTTTTTTAAAACTATATAGCCGATCGTCAATTTAAAAGGATTTTTATAACAAATAGGACTTCTTTATAGGTTATTAGTGAGGTGAGAGTTCGTTGTTATATTCAATGCAAAGAAACGCAAATAGCAAAATGTAACGTTTCTTTCATTCCCATCTTTGTCGTCACTCTTTTTGACATGTTGCACATTATTCAGACATCAAGTGACGCAATCTGTTACCAGCGAGTGTCTGAATCGATTGATAGATCCAAGAAATATTTATATTTTTTGCTTCCGAAGAGAGTATTTGGCAGTTCCTTACTAGCGAGAACGACGTGGAAAAAGTTTAGTATTTTTATGCTTCATCATTTTTTTAAAGATTTTTCTTCAGTGATAATTCATGAAGTTTTCGAATTTTACACGAATATGTTTTAAAAGTTGATCGAATTTTGAGGTTTTCTTCATCTTAGCCCTGATGAGGATCCACTAGTTTAGATCGAAACGTAGGCTCACCAATTAAATTAACTTTTGACTGAAAATCCTGATAATTTATCATCCTATAATTCATAGATGTTTAAAAATATTACTGTTCTTTTTAACGGATTTTAATATAAATAATTATTTATTATTTTACAATAAAATATGAAAGAATTGTATTATATCTTCCTGTTGTATAAATTATTGCAATTAAAGGTTGATTCATAATCAGGATTTTCAGATTAAAAAAAAAATATATTTTGAAAAGCCAACGTTTCGATCCAACTTGCGGATCTTCATCAAGTCTGAAAGAAAACAAATATATGTCAGTATCTATGCTAGAAGATGACAATTAAATGAATACTTTACAAAACTGATAATTATATAAAAGATGGTAAGCATTATACCATACATAATGCTTACCATCTTATTAAACAATTTTGTTTTCTTTTAGACCTGATGAGGTCGAACTAGTTGGATCGAAACGTTGGCTTTTCAAAATCATTTTTTCTTTTTTAACTGAAAATCCTGATTATGAATTCTGAATGACTATTTCTCACCTCTATCGTAATTATAAATTATAATGTATTTACGTAATTATATATTTATAAATTATAACATAATAAGGAAGCATTGTATCTTATTCTATAATTTAAGAACTAGTCTTGCTCATTTTTGTAATCCCAAAGTTTCGGAGTTTGTTCCATCTCCAGGGCATTCTGTTTATATTCTTATATAACACCTTTACATGTTTTTATATTTTTCCTAGTCTTATAGTTAAATAATTCATTATTTTATATAATTCGCCGTAATTTAGTTGGATAAGAAATATTTATATATATATTTATATAAGAAATATTTATATATTTTTCACTGTACTGTAGAAAACTTTTACACATACATGATTAAACTAGGTTAATACACATAAATTGGTTATGAATATTTTTTTTCTATTAAATTATGACGAATTATATAAAAAAATGAATATATATAATTGTAAGACTAAGAAAAATAAAAAGTTAAGGTGATACATAAAATTATAATAACAATGCCATCAGGATGGAGGTAAGTCCAAAACGTCGGGATAAAAAAAAAATTGAATGAACAGTTTTTGAATACACATACAAAATGAAGGTGTAGATCATTCATCAATTAATACAATAATTAGATATGATTAATTATTTTTATAATAAAAGACAAGTGTTTTTCTTCCTTCAAATGAAAAACGTCATATTTGGAAAGCAAGTACTCTCCCCCCCCCCCCTCCCCACGCGATCGCAGTTTGCATGTAGTATCTGTCGTTTATTTTTATAATAAGAAGTTCTTTGTCGATGATTTCCACCTCAGCAACTAAATGTTTCGTTTTCACTCGAAGACATAACATTATTCGTTTTGAAGTCCAGGGACCTATGAGGGAAAATAATTGGCCCCTTTCTTCTTATTCTTCGAAGGAAAAGGGGTCTTTTAAATTTTATGAAAAAGCATCCGTTAGGGACTGGATAAATATAGCTAGAATAAAATAATGATATTTCAACACACATATATATATATATACAAACACGTATATTTGCTCTGATATTATTTCAACAAGGTTCTCGCTAATGTGGATCATTGTCACAGACTTAAAACATCATTGTGACTATGATGTTAGAAATTGACACATGTTTTAAGATCTAAGTACATATTGCAAATATATCTATCTTGTATATAAGTAAATTTTGAATAGTGTCAAATTTAAAAAAATAATAAAAAAAAATTGACAGCATACGTATGAATGGATATAATTGTAGATAATTCCTTATGATAAGGTAGTGTACCTTGAAACGTCGACGGATATATAATCGAAATTGGAAGCTAAGGAATTGAAATTTTTGTTATTATATTCACTCAGTTATTACGTAAAAGGTTATTTTTTAATACTGTATTTTGTAAAATTGGCAATTACAGGAGGTCTGGCTCGACATATTATGTACACGAAATTAACTAAATTAACAGATCACATTATTTTGTACATATCAATACATCAATAAATTAGGTACAATAATAATGAAAATTAAACATAATCTTATTAGACAAAGCTAAAAGAAGTTAAGATTAGGGGAAGTAAACAATAATTTATAAAATGTATACAATGGTCCAGTAATACAAATCAGCACCTACGAATAAAAAAAAAAAAATTGATATTAACATAAGTTTGTTTTGTTTGTTTAAAGTCACTTTAAGCCACTAAGGCTTATCGGACGATGCTACAGTGGGAGTCCTAAATTTTGCCTATCCTGTTATAATCAGGATAGGGTTCTTAACGAGTAGCTGACATCGCACAGGCTCAGGACCTCCATTTTATGTCCTATCCGAGGGACGTCATGGCCAAGGACTTTTTACTCCAATATTAACATAAGTATATCCTTTACAGTTTTTCTTAGGCTCTTTGAACACAGTGATGGGAATGAAAAGATAGGTACTGATGATATGAAAAGTGTTCTGTGTCATTGATATCTAATAATTTACTAATTTGATTTTCAATATTCACTATATTCATATTTCTAATTCAAAATATTTACACTGGGCTTCAGAATAAAATTTAATGGTTTTTCCATTAAGGCTAATGCGTGTAACCTTTTTAATCGCCATCCGGAGTTGAGGCAGAGCCTTAATTTTTAAATAATAGAAATTAACACGGAAAATCCGTATCATTTTTACCTTTGAAACGAAATTTCTACGAAATTTATTTTTGGATAAAGATGATAAAAAATAGAAAAAAAAAAATGTGATGAAGTGTTGTTTTGAGGGCTTAAGAGAAGTATCTATTCTAATCCGGGCATAATTAAATTTAGTCATTTTATTATATTTTTTATTAGGCTATTTTAAAATATTTTAATGGAAATTGCCTCCTATTCTCAAGATTTGACGAGGAGGCTCACACAATTTATAAACTAATTTGTCGCGTTTACAGGCGCAAGCCACCACTAAAAGCACCTTTTATTATTGATAAAACTGTTTTAACTGCTGTAACACGAGTTTAGTGTGTCTTCGCCCATGGAAGAACGATAAAAGGCTTAGGGTTATGAGTTATGAGTCAACCCAACATTAAATTAAAAATAATAAAAATTTTATTAATTTTTTTTTTTTTCATTTCACGATGAAAGGTTTAGGTTGCAGTTGAGGTGGGTCATAAAGTGAGATTGTAAACAATATTTTCATTTCTTATTTTACTATATAGTTCGTAGTCGCCATTTAAATTAACGACTTTCCTCTTCTGATTCATCACTCCTAATATCACATCAATGCGAACGATTTCTAAATACAATACCTATCCATCCCGCCTTCCGAGCTATTGTCAGAGAAGAAAAAGCTTCAGGATGATTTAAATCGAATCAGTCTCTGAGCAGAGGCTAACAAGTTGAAGCTGAATGCTGAGAAAACGAAAAAAACGAAATAGGGTACAATCACCTCCTTAAAGCCGTTCCGAATATCCCAACTCTGTTCCTAAATAATAATCCCATTAGATTCTATCCTACTCTCAAAAACCTTGTAGTAACCTTCGACCAAACCCCTTCCTGGAAAACCCACATTTCCAATATCTCCCGCCGTACCTTTTCCATCTTAAAGCAATCAAATCATCTCCGCAACCTTTTTCCGTTTAAAAGTACACACGTAGGCTTCTGATCACTTCTCTGATGTTTCCACACTTTGACTAGTATTGTACGGTTTATGGGGGTATCTCTGGGGATCTCGAAGCAAAACTGAAACGTTTAATCAATTGTTTGGTCCGATTTATCTTTGGGATCCCAAGAGACGTCTCCATCTCGCCTCTTTACAAAAAGTTAAAGTAGTTATTATATCCTTCTTAACGCCGTAAGTATTTACTAGCATCCTTTCTTTTCCAAGTTATCCGATCCCGCCCTCCATCATATATATCCGAACTTCTTCAGCCCAAATCCCCGTCCATACCCGTACCACCCGATTTAGGTCTTCTGATCTATATACTCCTGCCCACCAAACGTCAGCTTTCGATAGATCTTTCATTATCCGGTCCTCACCCCTAAGGAACTCTGTCCCCCCTTTTATCCGTCACTTCAACACTCTCCCTAGTTTTAAATCCCTTCTATTCAATCACTTCCTGTCCATCCAGTTTTCCGAATAATTTTAAATAATCTCTATATGTAAATAAGTATATATATGCATATATTATAAGCCGCACGCTCATAGTTATTTTCAGTTTATTTCAATAAGAATATTTTATTTTTCTTTCATAAGAAGTTTTCTTTATTATTTATCACTAGCTATATATACCGGTTTCACCCGGAGAATTTCATTTTTTAAATCTATAAAGTGAGACTTTTATCGAATCAAACGGTCGATTTCGTAAAAAACAATTTAAAGCGAGATCAAAATGGTTTTTATAACAATAAAGAATATACCCAGAGATTGGCTGAAGTTATGCAATTTTAATATGGACAGGCGTTCGCACCTGGTATGAAAGAACCACTGAGCGAAATTTGGAGAATTTAGGACAAACGGTATGGATTTCTAAAAAGAACAAACAAACAGAATTTTATCTTTATTTATAGATTATTTTCTTTTAGATAGATTATTATTATGATTTCATAGATTATTTTCTCATTTTTTTACTTTCACTTACTTATATATGAAATATATAGTAAGTGGAAGTATTGCGATCGTGAAAAAATTCGACATCCGGTTTTCAACGGAAATACACGTTTTGGGGTCCCCTGAGTCGAAATGACCAAGTCCCGCGAAATGGTCTGTGTGTGTGTGTGTGTGTGTGAACAGACTAGCTCAAAAACTATAAACCGTGCGATCCTGAAATTGGGTATTTAGTGTAGGTATATGCCCGCGATGTGACAGCATAAATTTCATCAAAATTACTTAAAGGGGTACTTTACTTAATAACTTTTTAGGTTTTTTTCGATTTTCTCAAAAACGGCTCTAACGATTTTGATTAAACTGAGTATTTCATCTATTTATATGCCCGAGATATGACTGTAAAAATTTCATTAAAATTGATTAACCGGAGGGGGGACTTTACTTAATAAATTTTGTAACATTTTCACGTGTTTTTTTTATTTACTCTAAATCGGCTTTAACGATTTTGATCAAACTGGGTATTTGATGTATTTATGTGCCCGAGATATGACTGTAAAAATTTCATCAAAATTGATTAACCGGAGGGGGGACTTTACTTAATAAATTTTGTATCATTTTTACGTGCTTTTTTTATTTACTCAAAAACGGCTCTAACGATTTTGATTAAACTTAGTATTTGATCTATCTATATGCCCGAGATATCTCTGTAAAAATTTCTTCAAAATTGATCAACCGCAGGGGGCACTTTACTTAATAAATTTTGTATCATTTTTACGTGCTTTTTTTATTTACTCAAAAACGGCTTTCACGATTGTGACCAAACTGGGTATTTGATGTATGTATATGCCAAATATGTGATAGCCAACATTTCATCAAAATTGATCAACCGAAGGGGGGACTTTACTTAATAAATTTTATATCATTTTCACGGGGTTTTTTATTTACTCAAAAACGGCTTTAACGATTAATAAAAATAAGATATGAATGTAGAAAAATGTGTGACTTTGGGAAATTATATTTAACAAAACACGTCAATTTCTTATCTAAATAAGTTGGTAAGTGAAAGTTGTGTGTTGCGCGCACGCACCAGATTTTTTTTCATTCATTTTAATTTTCTTTAATTTTTTAATACCATTTTAAGGCTCTAAAGCCTATATTTGTGTCTGTATAATTTTTTTCCTAAGGTATTCGTTCCTGGGACAAACAAAGAAAGAATTTAGTTATTTATATATTCAGATAAAAAAAAAATATTTCCAATTGCATATAGACACGTACCTTAATAAATTTTATAACAGAAAAAAAAGTCCAAAGGATGATTGAAAAAATATATACAACTGTAGCATGTTAAATATTAAAAAAAAACAATAGTTTTTCATTATTTAACCTATATCTTGCTCTTAGTTGATATTAATAATGATAATAAATAAATTTTAAAAAAAATACAAACAGAACACTGGAAAGAATTTTTTTCTCGACGCAAGAAGTTCCATGTCCGTTTTGAAATTTGATTCCGATCCTCTAAAATTATATAATTACCATGCAAGAAATCTTAATCTAATGATATTATAGTTTTACCTATACGCTTTCGAGGCCTATTAGAATTTTTTTTTATACAAAGTGAAATTTATCAGAAAAAAATTTATAATTAGCAATCAGAGAATCATCCCTGTTTACTGAATCGGAAATAATTTCTAAAATAAAAATAAAATCTTAATCGATTACTTTTTCGAGGGTAAAGTTTTTTTGTAAAATAACTTGAAAAACTTGCTTTATTACTACACAGGAAAAGTGAAATTAACCTACATCTTTCACCAACCGCGTTTTATTTAACATAACGCGTTCCGTAAGAAATTGTGTTCTTGCAAGGCAGGGGTGTATTTTTAATTGTCAATTATCTTCATTATGTAAACGTAAACATTTTAAAGAATTTTCTTAGAAGAGAAAATATTGAGCATCTCCGTCGCAGTGGTCTTACCAACAGAATTCCGAAGCAAATTAATAAGTAAGTTAAGTATAGAACTTAATTAATGCAACATAATCCAAAACAACTTCATAGGATGGCATTCAAGGTCCATATTTCCCCTACCTCCTTTTTAAGCCTCTACTCTCCCCTCTATTTATAACTTTATAATGAAACTTTAAATTCTGTCATTGAAAAAGTCATTTAAATTTATAATGAACTTAATTGACAATTAAAATACACCCCCGCCTCGCAAGAATACAATTTCTTCACGGAACGAGTTGTGTGAAATTAAACGCTGTTGGTGAAGGATGTCGGTTGATTTCACTTTTCCTGTGTAGTAATAATGCGAAATTTCCGTAGGGGTCGGAAATGGTACATAAGCCATTACGAAACAGGATCATAAATCCAATACGAAACATAACCCGATTAACGGATTGTGTTGACTGATCTTAATTCTTGAAAAATAATTGATTATTGGGTGAAACAACTGACATGCTATTAAGTAAAAAACCAATTTAAAATCATCATCATATTATTTTTTTTTTAATTCCTTTCGTAAAGCTCAAGTGAAACTTTGCTCAGTATTGTTTGGGATTTATAATGAATGATCCGTGATTATCTTATGATTGGGGTATTTTTTTAGGATAGGTTATATGATAATCAGGATTTTCAGTTTGAAAAAAATTTTATTTTCGAAAGCCAACGTTTCGATCCAACTTATGCATCTTCATCAGGGCTAAAAGAAAACAAATATGTGAGTATCTATGCAGAGGATGACATTAAATGAATATTTTACAGAACTGATAATAATATAAACAATGGCAAGGATTATACATGACATTTTTTTAAATTAATTTATATATTTTTTATAGAATCAGTATTTATTTGTTTAATCCAATGCATGTAACAAATCCATAACAATTACAAAAAAGTTTTTGATAAAGTTTAGTCTACTTAAAGAAGTTCTACACCAATTACCACAGGTCTTGAAATAAAAAAAAAAAACTGTAAAGTACATCATAATTCATTTAAATAATTCGCCCAGTCAGTTATTGTACATCTGGACACGTCCGTACAAAAAATGGTAATGGTGTAATTTTATTAACCTTAATTTTATTATTATGGTATTAAAATAAATCACGCTTATTTGTCGATGTTAATATTTTGCCGGCAACTTATGTTTTCACCTAGACAAACTTTTATATTTTTTGAAAGTATATACAATTTCCTTTAGTGTCTTCGCAAAAATTTCTCTTTTTTTTTTTTTTTTTTTGCAATATTCCATTCTTCGTCATAATTTTTATGACTTCAACTTCTGAGGTTATTGAATCATAACAATTTTTTTTTTTTTTTTCTAAATTTCACCCCACCGGAAATTAAAAAAAAATATATGGAATTAATTCACTAATGTAATTTTTAATGTAATTTTTAATGTAATTCACTATTATATTATTACATATTGATAAGTTTCCAGTTTAATCGCTTATTAGTGTCTTTTTTTATACCGACCAATATACGCCCCCCCCCCCCCCCGAAATTTTTTCTGGGACCGCTTCTGATAATTAAGTATTGCCATATAATTTTTTAGTAGAATCGTATTTATTTAATTAATCATATGCATGTGATAAATGAATGAAAGTTTCTAAAAAAATGTTAAGGTTATACTTCCTTATAATACTTTATTAAAAAAAGAGTTGATATACATCTAACAAAGCGCGAACAGAGAAGTTAGTCAAATTGCAAGAATAGAGACAATAAGTATGTCAAAATAAACTTAGACAAATAAAGTGCTCTTTGCGTTTTATATTTACTATAATAAAACTTTAATTTCAGGGATGTTTAAAATGTATAGTTGAAATGATCTGAATTAAGCTAATAATGGAAAAATTATGAACAGCCAAGCTTAATAGAAGTAGTTTGAAAAAAATAACGAAAACTAAGTAAAAAAAAAGGAAAAAAAAACTTCAAGGGAAGACCCTATTTTTAAATACATATATACTTTGGGCTCATATTGACATTAAAAAACATTTTTTCAACAATGACTTTTCGATCACCCTCCCAAGCTTTTGAATGCTAACAATATTTAATAAAAAATAATTTAGTCTTTTATTTCGGTGAGGGTGTATTGACTATTTATCAACTGAATTTTTTGAAGCTTAAATACCGAATATTTAAAATGGTTCCAGGAAAGAAGGATAAAAGAAAAAAAAATGAATATAAGAAATATTTTCCTTATAATGCTTAAGATAAAAGTTTCAAGCGAATTTCCAAGTATAAAAGTAGTAATAGAGTAGAATAATATCGTAGAAAAGTTAAAGACTTGAGAAAAATTCATTTCTAACCGTTAGAGTCGTAGAAAGAAATGAAAAATGACAAACAACTATTAGTCATTGGAATAATTCTATTCAAAAATTTCTGCTTTTTTTTTTATTGTTGAATAGGAAAAAGATTTTCCCATTTAAATATCAGAGAATTTCCAGGAAAACTTTTTTAAAACATTTTAAAATATGCATGAGGAGTTTGATCCATCTCCAGGACATTCTGTTTATATTTTTACATACCACCTTTACATGTTTTTATATTTTTTCTAGTCTTATACTTAAATATGCTCATTATTTTATATTATTCTAATAATTCAACAAATAATTTAGTTAGAAAAGAAATATATATATTTTTAACAAATGTATGTTCACCGTACTGTGGGAAACATTTACACATACTGTTGAATAAACTAGGTTAATACAATGAATTGGTTGAGAATATTTCTTCTTTTTCTACTAAATTGTGACGAATTATATAAAATAATCAATATATATTAGTGTAAGACTAAGAAAAATAAAATGTTATGGTGATACGTAAAATTGTAATAAGAAAACCCTGTCGATGGCGAAAACTCCAAAACGTAGGAATTGAAAAAATGTGGAAGACCAGTTTTTAAATAAACATTCAAAATGAAGTAGTAGATTATTCACCAATTAATACGACAAGAAGATATAATTAATTATATTTGTAATAAAAAAAAGTGTTTTTTCTTTTTTAAAAATATTTGTCTATTTAAATATCACATAATTTCTAGGGGAACTTAAAAAAAAAAAAAAAAATCTGGTGCGGCTCGCAACACACAACTTTCACTTACCAACTTACTTAGATTAGAAATTAATGCGTTTTGTTAATTGCCACTTCTCAAATGAACAGAACGGCTTTAATTGTGAACAATGGTCTGTCATTAAAGGCGTTCTCCGCGTGCGTGGGCTCAACGAGTTTTATGAGTTGACTGAATATTTTTCTTTTTTTCTCCTCTTTATGATTTCTTTATTTTTATCATATTTCATATGTAGCCATTTCTTATTTTTAGGCGTAACAAGAGACAGTTAATTTTTCCATAAAAACAAAAACAAAGGTACTTTATAGGAAACAAAAAAAGCAAACAAACAAAAAAGGCCCCTACCGCATTTAAGCCCCCTCAGAACATTTTAATAATGATAAAGCTTACCTGATATTAAAGACCACCTAATTTTCATTAAACATGACGAATTTGATAAAAATGGTTAAGCCGTTTTTGAGATCATCGAAAAAGAGGTAAAAATTGGAAAACAAATTATGAAATAAAGTGCCCCCTCCGTTTGACCAATTTTGATGAAATTTGATGGAGTTGGCTATCACATCTTTGGCATATACATACATCAAATACCCAGTTTGATCGAAATCGTTAAAGCCTTTTTTGAGTAAATAAAAAAAACACGTGAAATTGATACAAAATTTATTAAATAAAGTCCCCCCTCCGGTTGATCAATTTTGATGAAATGTTGGCTATCACATCTTTGGCATATACATACATCAAATACCCAGTTTGATTAAAATCTTTAAAACTGTTTTTGAGAAAATAAAAAAACACATGAAAATGATAAAAAATTATCAATTAAAGTCCCCCCCTCCGGTTGATCAATTTTAATGAAATTTTTATAGTCATATCTCGGTCATATTAATACATCAAATACTCAGTTTAATCAAAATCGTTAGAGCCGTTTTTGAGAAAATCGAAAAAACTTAAAAAGTTATTAAATAAAGTACCCCCTCCCTTTGAGCAATTTTGATGAAATTTTTGCTGTCACATCGCGGGCATATACAACATACACTAAATACCCAATTTCATGTTCGCACGGTATATAGTTTTTGAGCTAGTCTGTTCACATACACACACAGAGACCATTTCGCGGGACTTGGTTATTTGGACTCAGGGGACCCCAAAACATGTATTTCCGTTGAAAACCGGAAGTCGAAATTTTTCACGATCGCAATACTTCCACTTACTATATATTTCATATATAGGTAAGTGAATGTAAAAACTTAAAATATGCATGAGGATAACTTAAGGCGGATGAAACTGTGGAGCACAGGTGCTTGTTTATAATTTATTGAAACACTACTAAATTGAATAGTTCCTTCCTTTCACCCTAAAACTGTGTGTATAAAATTTTTTTAAAAATAAATACAAATCTCAACTGAATGTTGGATAAAAACTGTTTGTTAAATATTAATCCATAAGCCATTTTCCTAGAAACTAATAACATTATGAGGAAGTGGCTTCACAGGGAAATACATTGAATAGCAATGGAACAACCGCATTGCTGATAATGTCTGCTGCCGGAAGCGAGATGCCTTCATTGTAAAGCCTTTACACATATGTGTGTATATCATACAATGCCGATAGTTCTTTACGGGAGCGTATTGTTGAACGGAGACAAATTTACAATGCAGAATAGTCATATCTGAAACGAATTCCTCCTGAAAGCTTTTCCCGTATCTATCCATCCAACTCCCATATTTTCCACAGCATGTACAACAAACATTTGCAGTATTAACTAACCATACTATGCAAACTGATATAGGTTTGTATAAAACAGGAATATTTTGAAGTATTTTGTAAAAAAAAAAAATCTTTTGAAGGAGTACGGCAATGAACCTCCAGTCTTTACTTAATATCTTTATTTTTTTATAGTATATAGATTATCATAAATAATCTATTAGATAATATTATTTTGACGTTTCGGGGCACTTGGTCCTCATTATCAGAAACTTTTACGTTTTGTATTCATTTAAGTCCTAAGGGACTTTTTTGCTTCAGGTACACCAGTATCTTTTACTGGTTGGAACGTAACTGTTTTTAGTTATTTAATAATCATCTGTTTATACATGTCCGTAGGACGAATCAACCGGAGAATTTAGGTGTTTGCACAACGCCGAACTGAGTGATCTGTATCCGGTAAGTGTAATAAAGGTAATAGCAGCGCGGCGAATAAAATGGGTATGTTAAATTACTAAATTCGGTGGTGAACGAATACCTAAAAGAATAATAAGCACGGGGTCGACTGGGAAACGTCCGAGAGGTAGGCCGAGGCGGATGTGGGAGGATTGCGTGAAGGCAGGCTGGGTCTGGACGGCGTTGGGTGCATGGAGGTGTGTAGGGAGCGAGTTGCGTTATGGGCATCGAACCTTCCGGTCCATTAAGCCTTCATTATAATTATTATTATACATATCCATAATTATTACTTCAAATTTGTTGGAGAAAAGATTATATTCTCATTGCTATATTCCTTACTTAAACGATAAAATTTCCAGAGACTATTTAATAAGGAAAGGCATATGGACGAAATTGTGGGTTGTTGGAAATTTGATGAATTTCTTTTAATAAATAGAACTTGCAGAGAGATTAAAGGAAAGTTTAAGGGATCGTGGTAAGAACAGACAAATTAAATTTAATTTATTTAATTAAAGTTATTTATATCATATATCTCTTTTATGATAAATAAATATTAATGACCTATAAATATGTCTCATGTTGTCACATAATATTCATTAGCGATCTCTGTAGTGATTGAAAAGTAACTGGCAATTTAATTTAATTTTAGTAAATAATTAAAAACAGTTAATTTTCAATCAGTGAATGCAACTGGTGTACCTAAACTGTTAGGTGCAATATCTCGATTCAGGGAGTCCATTTTAAGTCTAGCCCTTACGAACGGGGCATTGGATCGAAGAAGTGGAGCGAACGATTGGAGTGGAGACGATTTCAAGTGCCTCACTGACGACCACTTCACTCCATTGTTCCAGTTTTTACCTACAATAGTGTAATCAGGCTCCTACGAACCTATTTCCGAAACGATTTGTGCTCATTAATACTAAAATTCCTGGCATTATAATTGAATAGAAATATAAAAAATATTATTTTTTCTTTTGAATTTTATTTGCACCTAAATGATAGTTTATGTCACTTTTTTTTTTTTCAATTCGAATACGTTTGTAAACACGTACTTTATACTTAAAATCCCATATTTCTTAATGCTAAAATTAATACAAATCCTAATATAACTTATAAAATAATAGTTTTTACAAAACGTTTGATATTGTTCGTTCCAAGCAATTGATTTTTTTTTAATATCCATCGTTGATATACTAAAAACTTTTAAACTATTTCACTAAGTAATATGATACAGAAAAAGTTTTTATTTTATTTTATGACATTACAGAGAAATTATAAATATATATCGGCAAAGAGTATGAAATACAGGGTGGATTTTTTAAAGTAGATGTAGTTCCATCAGTCTTTAACTCCATCACGCCATGGAAAATTCCAATCACTCCTACCCACCTTGCGCATGTAAAACTGATGTATTGGAATGAATCGTGATGAATCGCACGGTTATTTACAAATAAAACGGGCTCTGAGATAATAATAGTGTTAAAAATTGTCATTTAATATAGTATCAACATATATATATATATATATATATATATATATATATATATATATATATATATATATATTGTTATTATAATTATTGTTATATCAACGCTGATGATTCGAAACCACAGGGTTAGACTTATTTTGGGCTATATAGACACAGATAGACAGTAAATCGTGAAAATAACAAGACAAATGAATAAAAAAAAAATCAAGTAAGAACAATTAAAACGTATAGTACTCATGTGTACGAGACACAATAAAAAGTGAACTAGATTTAATTTCATATTTAAAGAGGACCTTAAATGTTTAAATAACTGCATAAGGTTAAAGTTATATATATAAGGTAATATATATATATATATATAAGATAAACCGGACAGTTATTGACACATTTGAAGGGATAAAATTGAAACTTCCTATAGCTCCTCTTTATCTATCCTTATAAAGACTCGAGAGGTTTTTTTGGGTCAAAAGTTCAATAGTTTTACCATATGGAAATATTTATTGTAAAAAGTGCAAAAACTAGTAATTGACACCATGTGGATATAATTGGGAAATCTTCCCTATGGTTAGTTTGCTATTAACACTAACACTTACTTACTTCATAGATGACTTAGAGGACCCTTCAAGCATTAGTTTGATGTATATCTTGAAATAAAATTAGGACTTGTTTACTTATTTCTCTTTCTATATATATGCTATTTTAGAGAGCATATATGCATGTCTTAAATCCCATATAAACAATGTCTTAAAACCCATATAAATACCAGACTATAATGGGATCAATATTCCATCATAAATTAGAAATATTTTTCATCTGGTTATGTATGGAAAATTTAACATCAATTCTTAAAAGCCCGTAAAATAAAAAAAATACTTCTCGGTAAGTCGTATTGCTTTGCGAGGCGTGAGTGAAAACCAAAATTGGTACCAGTTTCCCTAAGTTACTTCTTGGCGTCGTTTAGTGTGGCCCCTATCTCCACTGAAAAGGATCCGTTTGGGGGTTTATTCGTCCCTGAAGAACGAACGTAGCGAGCGGAAGTCAAAAGCTGGGATCTAATAAAGCTAATCAACGAACGCCTATTCGACGCGATGGGAGTCCCCATAAATCACGGTAATATAACCTCCCGAACAAATAGGCCACACTCAGAAGTGAAATAAGGGAAGGAATTCTTAACCCCACAAATGATTAACGAAGGAAAAAAAATCCTGTATATCTGAGTTTTATTTTATTTTTTTTAATGACAATTAACTTCGCATGCATCTTATCTCGGCTACTCGTCCGAGTAATAAGTATAAGTATCAATGCGCACCAGATGTTGGTTACCTTCGTTGCGTTCGCAGTTGAAACAGCGAAGTTGGAGTGTGTATAATAATGAGCCTTTACTCCATTGTTCGGGGACAGTTCTGAGTCCTGAGCTTGGAATGGGGGTAGCGATGGTGTATGCCAACCCCAACGAGAATTAATTCCTGGTGATATTTATCACACTCAAGTTTCGACCTCATTAATCAAGTATTCCGTAGATTGAAGATGACTAATGTGAACTTCAAATGATTGTTCCCAAGTTTGTAACTTGAGAGATTTACGGAAGATAGGGATGAGGGTGGGTTCCGAGAGTACATTGATCGAATTTCGGAACATGGTTAGCGAATGCCGTCTATTATCCAATATTTTCTGATACGTCATTAGTATGTCTTAAAACCCAATGGAATTTCATAAAAATTATACACTTCTCGGTTTTTTCAAATATACCATCGCTACCTCAATGGACACAATCTTCAAAGTAACAGACGATTACCCTAATACATAAAATAAGTGGCTGTAAATATTTTAAATAACTTTTAAATATAATATAACAATTTAGATACATAGATTCCTCATGTAATCCGAGCAGCTGCATACAACTGCAAAGCATGGATAATATTTCCCTCTCCCATGTCAATTCTTTTCTTTTCCTCCAATCTATTCCTCTCGTTACGGAGACTTCTTATATATCTTCCTCCTACCTTCTTCTTGGAACTAGTTTGCTTTGACCTTTCGGCTTCCATACATCTTTTTGACCTTTATCGTTATAATATTTAGGAAATTATGAACATTGAGAAATTCGCTTCCCACAAGGGAAGGAAACGGCCAGTCTCTCAAAGAACTTGAGGATTTTTTTTTTTTTGAAATTTCTGGTCGAAAAACATTTGACACGTGTTTTGCCGTTCACGCCTATGGGCCTAGAAGTAAAGGTAAAATGAAATAAAATAACGTGAAACTACTTAAATTTTTATCTCGAATTTTAAAAGAGGTGTCGACATGATTTTCGCCACATTCTTTATTTTTGAGTGTAAATTTAAGTCAATGAAATTGTAAAAAAAATAAAAAAAATATTAGATTTTAAGCAATCTACCCTTATAGATTGAGTTTTACACGAAAATGACTTGGTTGTTGACTATGTTTTTGATTGAAAAGTTTGTTGAACAAAAAGAGAATCCAGAAGTATATCTATAAGTTTATGTATATAAGTATTGTTTCCTTACAAATAAACTCAAAAATAATAATTGGTGCAGGAATCAAATCGATATAATCTTTAAACGTCAGATATAAATTAAAATATTTTAATGTTATTTTATTTCTTTTTTTTTGGAACCTTCTTTTTTTTTTTGGCAATTTCTTTATTTATTATAGCATTAGATGTTTAGGTTTCGCGTTAGATTTTGCCTCATTCTCAGAAATAATATGAATATACGAATTGTCCTATTTGCTAATATTGAGCTATGATTACTTAATCACTTATAACATGCTAGCATTCCCCGTCGCGGCTTTGTCCGCGAGCCTTTAAAATCAATTCTGTGATCATTATCTTGGTATTGATTTACTATAATATGTTAACAAAATCAATTTAAAAAAACGAAGTGAGGGAAGGGGGAGAGGGATCGGAGTTTCCGTTAGGTGGAATGTTGGAGGGGGAAGCTGCCGGCTCGGTAGAAGAGAGGGAGACCCGCAATGGAGAGAGTTCACTAAAACCGCAGAAACAAAAAATTGCTTACTTGTCGTGAACGCTTCATTTTTCGGCTTTAAAACATGGTTTTCGACGCCCCCTTTGCTTTCGAGTTAAACTCGTCGTATCAAGATCTTTAAAATGAGTCCAAATTAGATATTTTTTCTCGAAGTGCAAAAATATGTGTCCGTTAGAGTTAAACGACAATTTCGCCATTTAAGCCCCTTAGGGGTTACATCTTTGAAATTCCTTTCATAGTGGTTACCTACATCGCGTTTAAAATCTAAATTCCGAACTTCAATTTTCTATCATTAGTAGTTTTTGCTCTGCGTTGATTCTGTCAGAAAGGATAAAGCCTCTTATATATATAGAGAGATTCTAATTTAATTTTTTTCACTTATAACATATTCTAATTTTATTTTTTATTTGCACTTTTTCCTGACCAACAAATGTTTTTTTGTATTTTTTATTAAAAAATAATCCAGTTGTTGGTCAGGAAAAGATGCAAATGAAAAAGAAAGTAAAAATATTTTATAAGTGATATAACTGAAATATTAGAAAAATAATTACAAGAGTTCTAAAAGGAAAAAGCTACCCCGAAACGTAAACAACTATAGACCCGAAACGTTATAATAAATAAAGGAATTACCAAAAGAATTAGGGTTACTTTCCTACAAACCAAATGAAAGGTTTTTTTTTATGGATATTCTCGACTTCTAAGGCCCATTCGCTCAAAAGCCAAACACGTGACCAATTAGGGGTTTTTTTTAAAGAAGGCACATCTTTAATTTTTAGTTTTTTTTTTCTCCAACGTTTCGGGCTTTTAACCCATCTTCAAGGGATTATATGTATTACAATATTGTATCAATTTGTTTAAAAAAAAAAAAAAACCTAAGTAGTAAGCAACTCTTTCTCATATATGGTGGCTACACAACAAGTGTACGTGACGAATATTTTTGATCAGGAATCTCCAAAAAAATTGTTATCAAGTTCCGTGAGAGACTGAAACGAGTCCTCCCACTTGTCAGTCCGTATATATATATATATATCAGAATTTCAATTAATTTGATGTAATTAAATCTGCCTTAAAGAATAGAAAAGCGGGCTTTGAGACGAGCTGCTTGGAAGTTTACCGGGGACGGATTAGTCCACAGTGACAAACACCAATACTTTAACGCAATTAATAGAGAGTGCTTATAGAAAAAGAAGAAGTTCTTATAAAAGGTTTCCATTACGTTTACGATTGCCCCGTGGCAAATAAATAACCTGAGGTTATTTTGGGCCGAGAAGCTAATTTCTTAGCTCCAGGCAAACAAGACTAAGGCACAAGAGCAGTAATTGAGTAGCTAATTCGAAGAGATGATGGAACATGAAGATAACTAGCCATCAAGCCGTTACCAGGTATTAAACAAAATTAAAAAAATGGCATAAATATTTATATTAATTCAATAAAATAACTGTAAAATCGATGGACGGGTGTGATATTAAAAATGGATAGTTATAAAATAGGCGAGATATTACAGAATCTAAAATCGGTACTAACTAAAAAGATAAAACAGTTCATATAAAGGATGGAAAAATGGAAATGATGCAATAAATTATTATACTTTACGAAGAGAAGATAAAATCAATTTTATAGGCTTCAGCTGAAATTTATTTATTTCCATAATTTTTAAAAATATTTTTTAATAAATATTTAAACAAACATACGTATATTTTCCTTACTATTACATCAATTATTTAAAGAAAAATATGTATTTTTTATTTTGACTTTTAGTAAAAAAGTACGAATCATAATTGTTGGATAAAGAGTTGAAATTTATTTGAAAATTAAATGAACATTTGTATAATTTGTAAAAGAGGGTTGGTCCGCCATTATGCAGGCAACGGTTGGTTCTCCACATCTATATAGATATAAAATAAATATCTCTCTAATGTATATTTTTTTTTAGTTGGATGCGATATTTTATTTTGCAAGCGTGCTGCTATCTGGTGGGTAAACAATCACCGTTCTAGATGAAAACGTTGTGATCAATTCAACCTCTATTATTTCCGAAGTGTTAGGTTATAATATTACAAGTGAAAAACCATCGTTTCTAAATTATACTGTTCGAAAGGCTAAATTGACTTCTAATTAAAAAACAATAACAATTTTCCTATAAGTCACTATCGGTAGAGGTTCTAATAAAATCTTGAAAAATTGAAGAACAACCCGATTGCGAAACAAGCGTCCAATAGAAGTTCCAATAAGTTAGCGATTCTTCATTATTTATTTTTTATTCATTAAAATCTATTTTTTATTCATTAAAGTAGTTTTGCTAAATCTATCAAGTAATCATTTCCTAAAATTTCATGCCGTTTTGGTGATTCCAATATTTTTTATTTATTTTATTGTGAAAGCAGAAATTACGTGTAGCCACACGTGGTGTAATTTGTACGGGTCGTCTCGTTAAGTGGAACATTTGATTCCTGAAACTCAAACAAGCGTCCAATAGAATTTCCAATAAGATAGTGATTCTTAATTATTTTTATTTTATTTTATTCATGTCCAAAACCGATTTTAATTTTCTTATTTTGGGTGATTGCTTTGTCTTAACCCCCCTAATGTTTTATTTATTTTCTCAAAACGTCTTGATGAACTAGATGTTCCACTATTGTATTGACATCGCGCTGTGTAGTACATATTAGATATATTTGATGTGACATTAACAGAGGAATAGATCTGAGAAACACAATACGTGTAGAGCTTGTATCTTGTATCTGACGTTCCATGTATTGTTCTGACATTCCAGCATTGCTGCGATTGTGCTAATTATAAATGAGAAGGAATTCAAAACAAGATTCATAACAATTATCCAACTAATAATTGGAAGTCAAGGGCAGAAGATAAGGAATTGGTATGAGAGGGACAGGAAGGAAAACAAGGTAACTTATTCGATACCTGGGTATGAGGAGTCTTTATGCAATGTCAAAACACGTCAGATTAATTCACATTAACAAATATATGGAAATTATACAATTATTCTTGTAGGATTGAAACGACTATGGAACTCCTATCCTTAAACGTTATTAAGAAGACAAATCGTGGAAGTTATATTAATAATTCAACCGTTCCGCAAATTGCGTTGTTGCGTGTTCGGAGCAGGAGAAACTAATAAAAAAAAGAAGATAGTGATGTAATAGAGCCACCGGATCGATCGCATTTCTTTCCAACAAAATATGTAAAGATGCATAAATCATGGTTAATGCATGAGTAAACTAAAGCGTCGATTATCCGGACTATTTTTCTTTATTTTTTTAATATACGAAATGGGTTTTGGGGAAACACGTTTCGTGTTAGATAAGAATGGTTTACAAAATTTCGAATTTGGTTTGCCTTTTGAATGAAATCGGTACTTTATTATTAATTTGATATCGCTGAATATACATATAAATGAAATTCCAATTGCAAAGTTAACTTTTGTTAAAAAATTTCCACACGGAAACAGTAGCGGATCCAGAAAGTTCTTGAGGGGGGGTGCACTTTTATATTTTGAAATTTTTATGAGTCATAAGGGTTCTAATTTAAAATATAAGTGCATAGTTACGTTGCAAATTACTATTAAATATTTAAATACAATTCATTTTTCATTTAAGGAATTAAAAAAAAATTAAAGATAACCCTCTTTATACAGAAATATTAATCGTTAACTGATGCCCGCACTTCTCAGGGGGGGGGGGCGCCTCCCGCGCCCCTCCCCTGGATCCGCCACTGCACGGAAGTGGAACATTATTTTTTGAGTTTTCGGGTATCCTGAATCGAAATATGGCAACCGTTTCTTTCTAGGTAGTATAGGTAGCTCTCATTTTAAAGATATATCGCGTAAGATTTATTTCATCTTATGGCAAATGTCTAGAACAGTTGCTCCGTTTGAAAAATATCATAGACTCGGATCACCATATATCTTTTTAAGTAATCAAATGATATCTAAAAGAAAAATTTTGCGGAAAAAAATTGCGTTTAGTTAAGTCGTAGAACGTTTCACGCTCTGATCCGGCATACGATTCCCTTTAAAGAAAACTTGTTATTTTAAGTAGAATGCCCGAAATATTACAATCCAGAACTATTTTGGGAATTTAAATTTATTTTTTCAGGGAAAGACTACTGCCAATTAAATAAAAATCACATATTCCTATAATTTAACTGTGTGGTGGATAAATGCTAAAAGTGATAAATTTAATTCGATTTTTCTAAAAGCAATTATCAGTACATAAAACTGCTGAAAATTACGTATAATTGTATTTTTAATACAGTTTTTGACCGACCCAATTTTGAAATTGTTTTGCTAACAACAGCAGTTACTTAAAGGAGATCGTATGCAGAATCTGATTGAGAAATTTTTGGCTAATATCAAGAATAGCTGTGCTGCTTAAAAATGTTATGCAATCGGGTTACCATTATTTCTTATGCTTTGATTTGTGTAGAACCTTAATATGATTCGTTTTTTTTTTTTTTATTTTAACACGTTTTTATTCAAAGGAAAACTTTGATGGGAAAACTACTTAAAATTACATAAACATCGCATTTTCCTATAACTGAATTGCATTTTTTGACAATATTTTTACGGTTTTCCTAGAAGCAAACTTTGTTGGACAAATGCTGAAAAATAGGCTCAATTATATTTTTAATATATGTAATGGAAATGGTTGGGGATCCGGTCAAATTAAAAAACACTATATGTGCAATAACATATATTTAGACCCGATATTCAGGTCATCATACAGACAGTATGAAACAAGATAACACCAATGAAAATATATGACGAGAAAAAAAATAATATTTACAGAACAAAAGAATGCCAATAAAGTATAAATAATAGTATCTTCTTTTGTTCTGTAATTATTATTTATTTTTTAATTTTTTCCTCATCATACATTTTCATTTGTTGTTATCTTGTTTTATTCTGTCTTGATGATGACCTGAATATCTAGTCTAAATATATGTTATTGCACATATAGTTTCCACTAGATATATTTATATTTTATATAAATATGATATATTTTAAAAATAATTTTTCAGCATTTGAACAATAAAGTTTGCTTCAGGGAAAACCGTAAAAAAATTGCCAAAAAACGCAATTGAGTTATAGGAGAATGTGATGTTTCTGTAATTTCAAGTAGTTTTCCCATCAAAGTTTGCTTTTGAAAAAAAAGTGTTTAAAAAAAAAAAAAAAAGAATTCATATTAGTGTTTTACATAGCATTTGTCCAATAAAGTTTGCTTCTGAGAAAACCGTGAAAAAATTGCCGAAAAACGCAATTGAGTTATAGGAAAGTGTGGTGTTTATGTAATTTTAAGTAGTTTTTCCCATCAGAGTTTATTCTTGAAAAAAAGAGCTTTTAAAAAAAAAAAAATCATATTAATTTTCTATACAAATCAAAGCATAAAAAATAATGGTGACCTGGATGCACGACATTTTTCAAGCAGCACAACTATTCTTGATATTAGCCAACAATTTCTCATTCAGATTCTGCACACGATCTCCTTTAAGTAACTGATGTTGTTCCAAGAACAATTTCAAAATTATATTTGTCAAAAACTGTGTTAAAATATAATTATACGTAGTTTTGAGCAGTTTTATTTACTACTGTTTGGTTTAAAAAAAAAAAACGAAGTAAATTTTATCACTTTTACTATTTGCCCAACACACAGTTGAATTATAGGAATATGTGATTTCGATTTACATTAACATTAACTTCTACTTATTTAAATTACATTAACTTATTTTTAATATAGTTTTTGACCATTATAATTTTGACATTTTATTGAGTACGATGGCTCTTACTGATTGGAGCTCGTAAGCAGAATCTGATTATCAAATCGGTTTTTTCTATCATTTTTAGATTTGCGCAAAACACAACTGAATTAGAGAAAAATTAGATTTGTTTGCCATTTTCCCCAAAAAAAGTTAACTTTTAGAAAAAATGGAGCATTTAATAAAAAAGAAATGCACCTCCAAAAAAAAAAAAATGATAGCGACCGGAACGGATAAGATTATTCATGCGGCACAGCCGTTTTTAACATCGGTCATTCGATGAAACAAGTCCTTTATCTATAAAACGAAATCTGAGAGAGAGAAACGGTTGCCAAATTCGGATTCCGCGCAACCGAAAACCTCCCAAAATGGTCTACTTCTATTTGGCCTTTGAACATTGTAATTGAAGCAGAGTTAAAAAAACGTTATCTAAAAAGAAAGTTTTTTTTTTTTTACATTATGACATTACAACTTTAAGCAATTAAGCGTTGCTGTTTCTGGAATATGAGCGTAAATTTCAATTGCTTATTTGTTGGTTTAAGTAATTTTTTTTACCAACGACTGCTGTAGCGCATTTCACTAATATTTTAATTCCTACTGTTTGTATATAAATTTTATACTCGAGCTCTTTGAATTTATAACGTGGGTTTATATGAGCGGGTCTGTCGTTTTCCGCTTTCCTTATATTTTCCAGGAAATTATACTTACTTAATTTATTTTCTCATTCTGTCGTTTTACGATCAAAGAGTCCCAAAGGAGTGTTTTTTAAGCCCAAGTTATTAATCAAAGCACAAAGTGATTTCGTGTTTTTATGTATTTAGTTATCTCCTGTTTGGTGATTCCCTGTCTTGTATAAAATGTGAAAAGGAAAGAGTTTTTTTAATGGCTTAAATAAATTATATTATTTATATAATATATGCTTGATATTATTTCTTCTTTCCTGGTTATCTGGACTATTCCATCATTCTCCGTTTCAGTTCTGGATGCTCAACGCACTCCGATTTTTTTCAATAAAAAAAAAATTATAACGAAATTAAATGAGTAAAAAAATAATAGCATTCCAATAGAGTAAGAATATATATTAATATAAATATTTTCCCAGCTAACAGAAGATTAAAATTACAGCACTCTACAAAACATAGCTCCTACAAAACGTAAAAAAAGATACAAATTAGTAACGGAAAAATATATTTTAAAGGATACTTACAGATTCAAAAGCAGTCGGTAAAAAGTTAAATAACAATAATTGAAATTTGATGACAGATTTTTGCCATAATTTTCCATTTTTGTTTTGTTTTGATTGACAAGCCTATTCTGCGGGTTGGCCCCAGTGACAGGTAAATGCAAGTAAGTAATTACTAATTACTTTTAATCAAAATAACAAATCCTTTAACTATGAAGTGAATCGACGTCTAAATAACATTAAAGTAATATGTCGAAGTATCGCAAAATTTTATACTTTCTGATTCTGTCTTTGAACGTTTCGCAAACGTTCAACGTTATTTTTCGTTTTCAACGTAATATAAGTTTTTTTTGTTTTGTTTTTTTAATCATATACCAATATAATTAATTGTTTTGCCTCCTAAGGGAGGCGTGGGAGGCTTTCATTTAAACAGGGGGGGCTTGTTACAAAAGATTTTGGGAACCCCATCTCTAAATAAAAAGCGAAAATGAGCAAAAATTATAATGATTTGAATGGGTAAAAATAAATAACTTCCCAACCAAAAAAAAAAAAAAAACTATAACTAAAGTAAGCTTAAAATGTTGTTACGTTAAAAAAAAAATTAATTGGTTATAAATAAATAAAACAATCGTAACAAAAAAGGTGGTAGCTCAGTGGAGACGGGCGGGTTCTTAAATGACTAGTGATTAAAAAAAATTGAAATAAATTAAGGGGCGCCACGCTATTTATTTTAAGGAAATAGCGAAAACCTAAAGCAATCTGAATAAAAAAAAAAAATTTAAATTTGATAAGTGAAGATTACCTTAAAATCTCGGAGAGGGCTGTACATAAAATACAATTTGCAATTTACACTTATGAACTACTTAATGGTAAGTTAAAAAGAAATTGAACAAAACAAATTAAACTCAAATAAAAAAAAACTTTTAATTAACACTATATTTACACTACGATATTAAAAATAAAATTTACTCACAATTTCTGTAGTCAGGCCTGATCAAAATCTAACTCTATTCACACAACTAGAAACAATTTAAACTTATAACTATACAATAAAAAAAAAAGCAAGGTTTAACAAAGAAATTAAAAGAAAAATATCTCCAGTCTGTTCTCTTAACTCGCCTGTCTTCTCGTAGCTTTGTTGCCAGTAGCCACTCGGCTTGGCGATTCTCGTCACCGGAATCTCTTCCGTGAACGCCACTATTCTTCAATTCTCTGATATTTAGCGATATAGACCACAACTACGTTAAACACTAAAACAGTCTCATTTTATCATCACTCGTCGAACGCTAGCGAACATCTCTTGTCTTTTCCTTCGTTGTCTCTCAAAAAAAACAAATGCCTTAATAACAGCTGTTTTTCAATTAATTACTTCGGTCTCGTCTCTTCTTTTAAAATAAAACATAATTATTTTTATAGCTAAATAAAAAAATATTATATCAATAAAAAACTAATACAAAGCTTTTAAAACAACACATATTTTAATTATATACAAAAATATATTAAGCCCTCTTCGATTATTACTTAATGAGTTTTATTAAATAAATATATTTTTTTTTTTTTTTTTTTCGTTACAAACTCTCCACCTCCCTACCAAAAAAAATTTTTTTTTTTTTTTTTTAATGCTTGAATCTTAAGTCTTAGGTCGGATGAGGTTTTAGATCTTTGACGTGCCAAGTTCCTAAGGGATGACCCTGTAGATCTTCTAGCACGTATAATAAATTTCCTTGTTTTGCTCTGATTCTACATTTCTCATATAGAGGTGCCAATTTATTAGAAAAGTTCTTTGAAGCATCCGAAAGGGTTTGGGTCTTCTTCCACACTAAATCTCCAGCTTGTAGATCCACGTTCCTTCTCCGAAGATTATAATGGTGCCTGCTTTTCTCGTATGATTGCCGTAGACGCTCAACCACTTCTTCATATATTACTGGCATCATGTTGAACTTCTGTGCGTAAGCCTTTCGATCTCCCGTTTCCGGAACATTATCTGAAGCAATGGAATGCTCGTACTCGTCGCCTGAACGTGGTAACTCTCGTCCAAAATTCAAATAAGCTGGCGAATAACCGGTTACCTCATGTACCGCAGTCTGCATAGCAAAAGCCAACTTGTGTAGATCCTTATCCCAGTGCTTATGATTGTCTTTCACATAGGAAGCTAGGAGTGTCTTTATCACTCGATTTGGACGCTCCATCGGATTAGCCTGTGGATGATAGACTGGGGTGAACCACAATTTAACAGCATATTCTCGGGCTTTCTTTTTTAAAATATTGCTCCTGAATTGAGGGCCGTTATCACATATAATAATTTGGGGAACCCCGAACTTAAGAAAGACCTCTCTTTCTCAAGTTTTGGCCACCACTTCGGCTGTCGATTTTGAAATTGGCACTATAATGCTGTATTTAGTGAAGCAGTCGGTAAACGCTAATATGAACCTTTTCCGGTTTGAAGACATAGGAAACGGCCCCATTATATCTGCCGAAACCATTTGCCAAGGTTGGGTAACTACTCGCTGTTTCCCCATTAGGCCCGCAGGCTTAGTCTGTAATGGCTTATTCGCCAAGCACACTTCACATTTCCGTACGTACCTGGTTACATCGGTTGCCATGCCAGGCCAATAGTAGTACTCCTTTACCCGCTGCAAGGTTTTGAAACATCCCAAATGTCCTGCAATTTCTTTATAAAGAATACGTACAGATTTAAACCAGCAAAGGAAAAAGTAAATAAGAATGATTGACCCTTTGTAAAGTTTGAATTTGAATGTTTTTTATTATTATTTCAGATTATTTTTTGTTTTGATTGAAACGTATATTTCTCTCATTGGTGCCAGTGAAAGTGTATACGTACTAAGTAATAATATTAAAATTAATCCCTTTAATAATTTGGCGATACGATGGTCAAATCAATTGAAAATGAGGTGTGGAAATATTATAACATCATTTATATTTTGCATTAAACATAAGTTTTTTTTTTTCGCAGAAGTTAGGTTGAATCTCATGACTGATGATTCCATTGATAGTACAAGAAGTAAGTACCTCAATATCGCTTTGAATGATTTAATCTCATATTTTATACGATTTGCCAATCATCCAAAGCGATGTGGCTATTCAAGACAATTATGAGATAGGCTGCCTACCCTATCGCAACTGTATAACGTAGGTTATCAAACCGTTAACCTCTACACTATCATGTACTCTTACGGTTGATAATGATTTATTTTTTACTATGAAGGCGATATTAAAATGAAGCTGATGATTGAACCTTGAATAAAATGAACCTTTAAGACCAAGATCCGTATATACTCAATTTGTTCACACACTGTTCCTCTATACATTCTATAAATACAAGATCCCGTACGTCAAACCTGTACACCCCTTTCTACAGAACTGAATCCTTTACAAAATACTTCATCATACGTGCGGTCTCCTTCTGGAATTCATTACCTGTCTCCATCCTTAAAACTTCATCCCTCACTACCTTTAAAACCTAACTATTTCTCCAACTCCTTAATAATCAATCTTCCGTTAATATGTAAAATGGGGAATATATTTATTTAATTTTTTTTATCGTTTTTCAAGCTCAAAAGTTTTGAAGCTAGTCAAACAATATTTTAATGTTCGTTGATACTATCGTAAGTTTTTTTTTTTGATTTACTTTGAATTTTTAAAAACTAAGGCTAATCGGACGATGCTACAGTGGGAGTCCTAAATTTTGCCTATCCAGGTATAATTAGGATAGGGATCTTTAACGCGTACCTGACATCGTACAGGCTCGGGCCCTCCATTTTACGTCCTATCCGAGGGACGGCACAACCGAGGATTTATTACCCCCTTTAATAAAGCCTAGGGCCACTGCTGGACGCAAACCTGTGACCTTTAGTATTATAGGTTGCCGTGCTAACCACTATATCATAGGTGACCCCTGTTTACAATTTTTAGGTGTAATAATGGTATTCTGGAAAGTTTGTATAAACTTGGTTTTACATTAACTTACTGATATGTGGATTATTGCAATAATGTAAATTTTACGATTGGTTTTTTCAACGGAAGTACACGTTTTGAGGTCCCTTCAGTCCTATTAACCAAGTTTCGTGAAATTTACTTGTATGTAATTCAGCCGACTAGCGAGAAAACGATAAGTCGTACGAAAATAATAACTTTTATTTCAAGTAACACATATACATAGAATCAAATGTACTTTAAGGGCAAATAGTTTTAGCATCACTGAAATAGTTTGACAGGGCTAAAACGACGAAGAAGGTACTTTCTCTAGAATAATTCCTTTTATTACAGAATATGATAATTAAATTAATTAGTTATAATGCAAAAATAATTTTTAATCCGAGTATTATTTCGTGATATTATCGGCAAAAAGATCAAGAGGTATGTATTAGTATATTATGTAATAATTTGAAACTATAAAGTAATTACATAATTGCAGTAAAACCTTGCTTATCCGAATCGGAATTCTAGACATTTTTATGATTTATTATTTTCAGATACGTAATAATATTTAGCAATGATACCAAGCCTGTAATTATAATTTCAACAAATTCGCTCTTCATTTTGATACAATACCGACGGAACCAGACTCTTTGTTTTTGTCCCAACAAGCAGATCAAACACGTTCACGACTCTTTTTTCGAATGCGCAGTTCCCCTTGACTTACAGCCCAGAATTCCAACAAGAGCCAAACCACTTTTCGAATAAAGAAACCAACCAACAAAATTGGAATGAAAATGGTGGGCAATGAGAAAGCGCTGTAATCGAATTATCTTACTTTGACAGATGGTCAAGGACTGCTAGTTGGAATAAACATAAAATAGTGTACAAATTTGATCGTTTTTTTAAATATAGCCATGTTTTTTTATCTTAATAAATTCAAATTCTCTTATTTGAGGATTTGTTTTATTTTTAATACTCATATTTTAGGATTATTCTGAATTCCCTTGGTCCCAGTCAGTCCGGATAAACGAGGTAATACTGTATCTTAATGCTAAACCTGATTTTTTTTTTTTTTATGAGTATTTTTAACTATTGCGTGCCCTTCTTTTACAAAGAGATACGAAAAGTACGATTCCGAAAATTTTCTTAATATAAAAAATTCTATTCCTCTAAATTCCATTAAGAAATCGGGAAAAAATCCACAAGTCGTCACCCCTTGATTTATTCCAGCAATCCGTATTTCTAAGTATCTACGAAGGGAGTTTATTCATTCTTTTTTTTTTTTTTTTTTTTTTAAACTGATCTCATGAATAAATCTTGCTAGAAATAAATTGCGATTCAAATCGCCTCCGTCGAAAAGGTGGAAAACAAAGGGGTTCCTCCCGTATAAAGAGAATTATTCCCACTTCTCTTAATAGCTCCACGTGTTCCTCCAACCCGACCTGGAAGACTCAACGCCATCCCGCAAACCCGCAAACCCGCAATCCCATTACCACCACTCCCCTTAGAAAGATAAAGCAGACACCATAAACGTTAAATTTTGACTCCTTTAATTACTCAACTATATAGAAGTTTTCCCCAGTAAAACGGGTTCGGAGAATGGCTGATAAAGCAGCGGATTGAAACGAATGGAGTACTTAGCATGAGTTAATAAATCACATACAATCCTCAATCACAGATAAATGAAAAGCATGGTTAATCGAAATACTTTTTATTTTATATATTACATAAATAAATAAATAAATTTTGCTCTTTGAATGATTTTTCTAACATCAGTTATTTTTTTTTTTTTTTTTTTCAAATTGATGACCTTATAAATAGATTTTTTTTATTCCCAGTTCAAAAGGATAAGAATTTGATGCGTTTGTGGACCGGATAGACTTCTCTGAACTATAACATATGCATGTATATACATACATGTATGGATTTATATATGTATTCACTTGCACATATCTATTTGAACACATTTATAGATTGGTCTATGTGTGTTTTATATATATTTGATTCTGTTTCGTGTCACGTATTTTTGTTATTCAGCTTTCTGTTAATTGATCGGCTAAAAGCTTAACACAAATAAGTTATTATTAAATTTTTTACACCATTCTCATTGTAATAACTTAATTCTTATAACCATATATTGTACGATAATCAAGTCATAATTTTTAAATTATTTTATCTTTTTTTTTTTTTAATATCTTTAGTTCTTTCTTTATATTTTATTAGGTATACATTTTTTTCATTCTTCATCTTTGTTTATATTTGTTTTACATTATAAAATCTTGCCAAAACGTCAATTTATTCTAAATATGCAGTTAAATAGGCGTTATGTTTCGCATAAAAATGAATGCACTCGAGATAACAAGAAAACAGGATAGTTTTCCCTATCCTATGTACCTAAATACATTTTTTTTTCTTTTTTCAAAGATATCTAATGTTAAAAATAGCGACCCTCATGCCCCATATCATCAAGCTGATTACAATTAAGTACTGATTTCAGTTAATGAGATTTATTAATTTAATATTAACTAATTGTACTACATTAAAAAATAATTTGATTATCAAAATAGTGTAGCAAGATAACGTTGTGTGGTTGCGCCCACTGTACCAAATTTTTAAACTAAAAAAAAAAATCGTCTATGTTAATTTTCACGAATTATTTTACATAATTAGCAAAGATGTTCTGAATAGTTTTTTATATTTATTTTTATAGTATTTATAAAAAGTTGACATCATTTTATTCAAACAATTTTTTGATGCCTTACAGAACTCCCTCGGAAAAGGCCTCCCTCGCGAAATAATTTATAAAAATTGTCTGGGGCAGCCGAAATCTGGCGCGGACAGGAACCATCTTCAAGGATCTGTCGAGTGCGCCGAGCTCAGCTTCAATTTTCCCTCTCCTCTCTCTATATATAAGATATTACTTTCATTTTTCTTCCATTGAGCACTCGTATTTCTAATTTTAGAACTGCCATATTCGAAAAAAAAAATACAACTAAAGGCAAAAGTGGTATTATGGGTAAAAATACGTACAAACATAATAGTAGAAACGTCCTGAACTTTAGGTGCAATATTATAAGAAGTATGGGAGCACTGGTTTTGACCTAATTTGCAATTAATGAGTTGTACAACCCCCCCCCCCCCATTGGGACTGTAGCCCCCCTTTACAACCGGCTAGATCCACCCATGGCTTACGGAAGTCCAAAAACATTAAAATGTAAGTAATCATCCTGATTTTAGAACCATTGGAGCATATTAACATATGATTCTAGTCATAAAATTTGGTTGTGCACATTATTAGGATTAAATCTTTATTTATATAAAAATCTCGTGTTTGTCGGAGTTAAAATCAGAAAATACTCAATCGATTTTGATGAAATTTGGGTCATTGTGTGTAATTTTGTCCAACTTAAAATATAGGATAGTTTTTATCTCAATTAATGGCCTCAATATTTATTTTATTACCAATAAATTATACCAATTAACTCTACCAATATTTGCCATAAATGATATATGCAGTTTTTTTTTTAAGTTATCTTAAATATTTTCTAAAGTACGGCAAATAAAAAGGAGTTCGGAGTTTGTGTCCGTATTTATAATTTAATTACGTCCACCATAGTGATGGTTACTGAGATTTATTATTATGTACTATAAATATTTATGTGCGGTGTATATGGCGATAAAAATGAAGAGAAAAAAAGTAGTTATAAGCAGCATATAATAAATACTAATGGGCTTTACTTGATTTTATAAATGAAGGTTTCAGGACCAACAATCCAAGTTTTGTATCTAACGAATATAGGACTTTTCTGATTAAATTAAATTCAGGAATGGTAAGTAGAAACCTGTGCGGCGGCTAACAGATTTTCAACTTCTAGGGTGTGAATCTTTCACAGCTACAAAGACACTTCGGCTTTTGATGTCTATCGAAATAAACCCTCAAAGAAACCGATAAAGGTAGTTATGGAGGCGGAAAAAAATCGGTTCTTTCAAAAGTATCCAGGCCATTGAACGGACTACGGATTTTCTCCTTCTTCAAGAAGTCGCTAGTTAGAAACGTATTGCTTCCGACCCGATATCTTGAATAAATAACATTATAACCTTGGATATTGAGGAATTAAAGCAGGCAAAAAAGGGTGTATAAACGCTCTTCCAAAAAAAAAAAAAAAAAAAAAAAAACACGAAGAACAAAAAAAAAACACTTGGTATTTTTTTTTTATACTAATTTTCAAAATACCAACGGGTTTTTGTGAAGGAAACATTTCTCAGTGAAAGGATATGTATATCTCTGATGTTGGATCCCGAGTACAGATTGGACCGAGAAACATAGATTGAGAGAAAATCAAGAATGCAAGAAGACATTTTGGATTTAAAGGATAAGAATAATGAATATTCATCAGCAGAGCCAAGCACGGAAACGTTGTTATAAAGCTATACTGTTTCTTCTCCAATTAAAGTTTCATCATTATTGAACAGATATCTACTAGTGATTCTATCAGGGCACGTGTCTTTATAATGATTTCATGTCTTCCACATCTACACAATATATATTGACTATGGTCATGAGACATTAGTATTGGGAGAATAGGCCACTCCCCCGTATAATCCGCGAGATCGGAGGGAAAGGAGGTCAGTAAAGAGAATGTATTGACTTTACCGGGATATGTGTATTGTTGGTGGCTCAAGTAGCAATAGCGCCGTAGTAGTGATACGGAAACCCTGGTAGCTTTTGTAATGTGTCATTTTTTATTTATTTATTTAAACTGTTAGTTTGTAAATTATTTTGGTTACTCCTTAAAAAAAAAAATATTTTGGTATTTTAGTTATCTTAATATATAGTTTATATATATATATATATATATAGTTATCATTAGTTTAAACAACAACAAATAATTTAAGTAATAAGTTGATTTCTATGAATTTAATCAAGATTTAGATAGGACTATAGCTTCATTCGTCCACCATCGCCTTGGCAAGGAGGATGGTGAAATTCCACTTCTTTTTTCTATTAAGTTTTGCATTAAATACAAATAAAAAAGTACGGAAATTAATAGAAAGCGTTAAAATTCTGTTAATAAGACATGCTTCGTTTGTTAATATATATTTTAAATGTATCTTTGCAAATTGAAATTCATTGAACAAACTCGGTTTTGTATGAGCCTTCCAGTTGATGATAATGTTTAACTTGACTCTAATGACTAGGAAAAGCTGTTACTCCGATATAAGCTGTGCATATCTGCTTGTTTGTATCAAAATGGACCTCTTCCATATTCAGTCCACGTATGCGCCCACACGCCTATGTCCATATTTCATTTCCAAATCTATACCAACCATTATATGATCCTTTAGGCCAATGATTAAATCCGATTTAAAAATTTTCCAGGAAAGAGCTTTAAATAATATTTTTCTTTGAAAAATTCGCACCTTTTTATTTTGAAATAATATGACAGAAATAAAGTAACATTACAGTTAAGCAGATTTTAGCAATATAAAAAGGAAAGAATTTTTTTTAGAGAAATATTATTCAAGTTGTTTATAATGAAAAATGTTGAAATTGGAGATAGTCATTATTCCAACTGAAAGGCTTATGTAAGTAATGGTATATATTTGGATATGAAATACAGATACGCTTGTTTAAGCAAAATCTTTGGACTGGAGATCAAGGTACACTTTTGATACAAACAAGCTAATATCGGACTAACAGATTTCTTATATGAAGTTAACCATTTTCAACTGGAAGGCTCATACATAACCGAGTTTGTTCAATGAATTTCAATTTGCAAAGAAATATTCAAAATTTATATTAACAAACGAAGCATGTTTTATTAACAGAATTTTAAAGATTTATATTAATTGCCGTACATTTTTATTTATATTTAATGTAGAACTAATAGAAATAAGAAGTGGAATCACACCACTCCCCTTGCCAAGTCGGTAGCGGACAAATAAAACTATAGGCCTATCCTCATTTTGACTGAATTCATAGAAATCAACTTGTGTTTTTTCTACTTTTTTTTTTGTTTAAACTAATGTTAACTATATATTAAGAGCTACTATACCAAAATATTTTTTTTATTTTTTTTTTTTTTGAGTAAGCTAAATAATTTACCAATTAAAAGTATAAATAAATCAAAAAGGCACATTAACAAAAGCTACATTCCTTTTCTAAAAGGAAGTACAAAAATATAAAAACCAGTGTTAAAGAGCCAAAAAAGAAAAAAAATTAAAAGTAAAAAAAAAATGATTTTAAAAACGAAAAACAATTGGTGAAAATTTCGATAAAATGAATTATGCTTATGAGCTGACGCCTGCTATTCGAAAAAAGCTACTCTAATATAAAAATGATGCAGCAAAAAGTTTTAGAGAATTAGAAATGTGATGGTCAAATTGGTCTTGATTGAATATTTTTATTGTTTTAACAACTTGGAAATTTTCTTTATAATTTTTAAATATGTTTTTTTATAAGCTGGGAAAAGATCGGCCTTGGCCGGGATTTGAACCCGGATTTCCATATCACTAGTACGGTGCTATTGCCACTTGAACCAGCAAGCACATATCTCGGTCAATACATTCTCTTCACTGACCTCCTTTCCCTCCGATCTCGCAAATTTTGCTAATTATACGGGGAAGTGGAGTATTCTCCCAATTACTAATGTCTCATCACCATCCTCAATATATATATATATATATATATATATATATATATATATATATATATATATATATATATATAGTGTAGATGTGGAAGACATGAAATCATTATAAAGACACGTGTCCTGATAGAATCACTAGTAGATATCTGTTCAATAATGATAAAACTGTGATTGGAGAAGAAACAGTATAGCTTTATAACAACGTGTCCGTGCTTGGCTCTACCAATGAATATTCATTACTCTTACCTTTTAAATCCAAAATGTCTTCTTGCATTCTTGATTTTCTCTCACCTTATGTTTCTCGGTCCAATCTGTAGTCGGGATCCAACATCAGAGATATACATATCCTTTCTTGGAGAAATGTTTCCTTCACAAAAACCCGTTGGTATTTTGAAAATTAGTAAAAAAAGAAATACCAAGGGTTTTTTTTGTGTTCTTCGTGTTTTTTTTGGAAGAGTGTTTATACACCCTTTTTTGCCTGCTTTAATTCCCCAATATCTAAGGTTATAAAGTTATTTATTCAAGATATCGGATCGGAAGCAATACATTTCTAACTAGCGACTTCTTGAAGAAGGAGAAAATCCGTAGTCCGTTCAATGGCCTGGATACTTTTGGAAGAACCGACTTTTTTCCGCCTCCATAACTCCCTTTATCGGTTTCTTTGAGGCTTTATTTCGATAGACATCAAAAGCCGAAGTGTCTTTGTAGCTGTGAAAGATTCACACCCTAGAAGTTGAATATCTGTTAACCGCTGCACAGGTTTCCACTTACCATCCCTGAATTTAATTTAATCAGAATAGTGCTATATTCGTTAGATACAAAACTTGGATTGTTGGTCCTGAAATCTTTATTTATAAAATCAAGTAAAGCCCATTATATTCATTATATGCTGCTTATAACTACTTTTTTTTCTCTTCATTTTTATCGCCATATACACCACATATAAATATGCATAGTACATAATAATACATCTCAGTAACCATCAGTATGGTGGACGTAAATAAATTTCTGCATTGTGCAAGGTACGGACACATACTCCGAACTCCTTTTTATTTTCCGTACTTTAGAAGATATTTGGGATAAATTAAAAAAAAAAAAAAAAAGGACTGCACATATCATTTATGACAAATATTGGTAGAGTTAATTGGTATAATTTATTGGTATAATTTATTGGTAATAAAAGAATTATTGAGGCCATTAGTCGAAATAAAACTATCCTATATTTTAAGTTGTACAAAACTACGCACAATGAGCCAAATTTCAACCTTATGTTTCTCGGTCCAGTCTGTAATCCCGGTAAGGTGAACCAAACAGGAGTAATAGATTCCGGTGATGAAATCTAAGTTGTCTTGGAAGCAATCAGAATCCGGAGTTTCATCATCTTGATGCTCAAGATCGAGATAGCCGACATCCATGATTCCTGCCTAACCCAAATGATAGGATTACATACACGGGCGGGCTAAATAGGAGCATACAATTAGTTGGAATTGGTGGAAGGCATAAAAAGGGCGAGCGAGGGCCAGCGGAAGCGGGGCTGAGGGAGGAAAGGACAAAAGTATCTGACAGGGACCCGATAAGCGGGCCAGATAGCTGCCCTTTGTCTCCTCCCTTCGCCTCCCTCTCGCGTCACTCACACCTCTACGCCAACAATATCCCACCGCTCTAATACCCTGACTAATGAAAATAGATCCACTAATACTATAGTAATTGATCTAGTAAGGTCTCACTACTAGCTGCTACTACCAAGCGACGACTCGGAATCAACATTTTCATCGGTAGCGGATCTAGGGACCTTTCTTACAACCCTGCGTTGAAAATAATCGTTGGAAGAATAGACAAATCGACATGACGGCCCATCCTTTAGCTAAAAATCATTTATGGGAAGAGTTTTTGACCAAAAAAAAGTTAAATATTAATGTTAGTAATTATTTCTCTTGTCATGTTAACAATGGAAATTGAAAAAAATTTATTCGTGTCACATCATATTCTTCCACCAATGGCTTAGTTGACGACTCTTTCACTAAAATTGTGCTTTTTTAAATATTATTTTCTTGAGCCTGTTTACTTAAATATCGCCAGTTATCTTTTTTAGTAGAAAAATGACATTTAAGTGACATTCATGTTAGTTGAAAAGAGACAGGGAGAGTTTTAGGATTAAAAACAAAAAAAGTAAAGATTTTTTGTAGGAAGAGAAAAGATTGGCTTTGGTCGGGTTTTGAACCCGGATTTCCTAATCACAAGTAAGGTGCTCTTGCCACTGTTTTTTTTATTTTGAAAGCTATGACTTGACCGGGATAGCGCCTAACTAGTTATAAGGAAATCCGGGTTCAAATCCCGGCCAAGGCCAATCTTATAAAAAACCTAATTATAAAAAGTATTTATTTTTTTTTTCAAATACTAGAACTCTCCCTGTATCTTTTCAATTAACACGAATGTCACTTAAATGTCATTTTGCTACTAAAATGGGTATCTGGCGATATTCAAATAAACAAGACTCAAGGAAAAAATATAAAAAAAAAAAAAAAAAAAAAAAGGAGCAAAGGTTTAGTAAAAGAGCCGTCAACTAAGCTAAAAAATGTAAGACTCATCTCATTGTATTCTATGATCTTAACAATCACTTAAGTATGCATTTTAATTTTTTTTTTTCAGTTTTGTATACTAGCTTTCATATAGAGAGTATTCCATAAAAGTTGATTTGATATTTTATTTATTTTTTTATAATAAAGATATTTATAATTGATATTTATAAAATTAAGGAAGATTAGGTTTAATTGCATTGGAATATTTTTATTTAAATTTCAGCTCCCATACGCCATCTTATACCGAAAAGGTCCCCCCACAACATTTAACATTAGTAAAACCCTTTAATTTCTCCCTTCTTTAAAGCTTTTAGTAGGAAATGAATTCGATAAGTGCTTCATATTACGCGTTACTTTCTCTAAGCTCAGGTGTTAAGTGGTTAGTATAAACTTTTTTTTTTAAATACTTAAACTCTTCCTGGATCTTTTAAGCTAACATCCATCAAATTTTGAGCTCTAGAACTGACCCGAATGTTTTTTTTCAAAATCACTACTTAAAAGGAACACACAAAAAAGGCTTTCGCACCAAAGAGAAAATAAACTATTAAATATTCTTTTAATTTTCTAATAATGAGTGAAATTAGATGTCAGAACTTCACAACTCTACTTCTATCGCTATCGATGGGTGTATATTCGACTTCCTGTTATCATCGATACTTTTTTTTTTATTATTATCGTTTTGAATTTATTTACACAATCTCGCTTTAGCGATTTGTGGGAGAATATGTGTGACTTGAACACGAACATGAATGAAAACAACTGTTGAAAATAATAAGTAATGAATAATGTTAAGTCCCAGCTCGTGGTATATTGAAATAAATCGTGTTCATGCATTAATTTAGTATTTAAACTAAGCTCGGGGCACCTAAATAAAGCTTCTATAGCCACGGGGGGGGGGGGGGGGAGAGGTTTAAGGAGAATCCGAAAGTAAAGATGACAAAGAGATATCTGATTTCTTTTTACTTTCACTTACCTATATATGAAATATATAGTAAGTGGAAGTATTGCGATCGTGAAAATTTTCGACTTCCGGTTTTCAACGGAAATACACGTTTTGGGACCCCCTGAGTCGAAATAACCAAGTCCCGCGAAATGGTCTGTGTGTGTGTGTGTGTGTGTGTGTGTGTGTGTGTGTGTGTGTGTGTGTGAACAGACTAGCTCAAAAACTATAAACCGTGGGAACCTGAAATTGGGTATTTAGTGTAAGTATATGCCCGCGATGTGACAGCAAAAATTTCATCAAAATTGCTCAAAGGGAGGGGGTACTTTATTTAATAACTTTTTACGTTTTTTTCGATTTTCTTAAAAACGGCTCAAACGATTTTGATTAAACTGAGTATTTGATCGATTTATATGCCCGAAATATGACTGTAAAAATTTCATCAAAATTGATTAACCGGAGGGGGGACTTTACTTAATAAATTTTGTACCATTTTCACATGTTTTTTTTATTTACTCAAAAACGGTTATAACGATTTTGATCAAACTTGGTATTTGATGTATTTATATGCCCGAGATATGACTGTAAAAATTTCATCAAAATTGATCTACGGGAGGGTGGACTTTACTTTATAAATTTTGTATCATTTTCACGGGTTTTTTTATTTACTCAAAAACGGCTTTAACGATTAACAAAAATAAGATATGAATGTAGAAAAATGTGTGACTTTGGGAAATGATAATTAGCAAAACACGTCAATTTCTAATCTAAGTAAGTTGGTAAGTGAAAGTTGTGTGTTGCGCGCACGCACCAGATTTTTTATTTTATTATCATTGTTTTAAACCTATTTATACTAAAACTGAAACAATTAGTGGGAAAATATGATGGGACACGAATGATTTTTTTTTAAGAACACAAGCAACATTTTTTAGATTTTCCGTTTAAAGTTGAAAGTGAAAGCGTCAGTGTTAATTTCAGTTTTCCAATAATTGCTCAACCAGTTTTGATGACGTTTGAGCAGTTTTACAATCTCACCCGATTTATCTCTTTTATTATTTAATATTAAAACCAACTATTACAAATAATAAGTATTAAATAATGTTAAGTCCCAGCTCGTGGTATATTGAAATAAATCGTGTTCATGCATTAATTTATTATTTAAACTAAGCTCGGGGCACCTAAATAAAGCTTCTATAGCCACGGGGGAAGAGGGTTAAGGAGAATCCGAAAGTATGGATGACAAAGAGATATCAGATATTTTTTTATTTTATTATCATTGTTTTAAATCTATTTACACTGTCGTTTAATCAATTGGTGGGAGAATATGATGGAACACGAATGACTTTTTTAAATAAATACGAGCAACTTTTTTTCAATTTCCCGTTTAGAGTTGAAAGTGGAAGCGTCATTGTTAATTTCAGTTTTTCAATGATTGTTCAACCAATTTTGATGGTATTTGATCAGTGGAAATAGCCCTTAGTTTATAAAACTAAACTCAGCTTAGATTATATAGATCTTTAAATTCTTTTAAACAGTTGAATCAGCATATTAAAAATAAATAAATGGCAAAGAGTGAAATTTTTAGAAAACTGCTTCTCCTGAAAAGTAGCATTTTTCCACACATTTCGAAATATTTTGTAATTCGTATAGAACGTGTAAGGTATGGATTTCATTCGATTCATTTCAATATACCACGAGCTGAGACTTAACATCATTTAATACTTATTATTTTCGATGATAGTTAATTTTAATATTAAATAATATAAGAGATAAATCGGCTGAGATTGTAATATAAAACCGTTTCATTTATCCATCAAAAGCATTAATAGTATGTTAAATTAATAATAGTGCATTGATTATTTTACTCATGTAATCGGTAGAACAAACCTCTTGAGCAAGGGAAGAAAGTCACAGGAAAATGTCCGAAAGTCCAAACACTCAATTTAGTCGAATTTTAATGAGATTATTGCATTTCAGTGCAGAAAATGTTGCTAACAGATGAAATTCTGTTGTTTTTTAGAATCGGACTCCGAGGTCCAATTTTCGATTAAGTATGGCGTAAATCCTGTATCGGCCTGTCCTGCGCCTATTATGTCTATTTCCAATCCTTACCAAGAGGTGATGCCCTTTAGAAGCTCATTTAATTCACTTTTTAGTCAAAAAGTAACGCTTTCGTCAAAGCATTCCCAGCGGACCCCGACAACCGATATCGTCTGTGGCTCATCCCACCAGTCGGACCTAGGGGACCGATACCGTTCAATTCAGGATACCCCTAAAATACGCCACCGCACCTAACGTATTAACAGGGATTTGCAATTAATAACTGAAGAAAACCGAAATTTTTCTCCGAAAACAGGTATATTATATATATATATATATATATATATATATATATATATATATACATATATATTTATTTTCTTTTTATTAAATAGACTTTTCATGCTCCCTCTTCAAAATATTGTCAAGAAAATAACTGTTGTGAGCCCCAAATGCTAACATGATGAGACTTGATGTATTACACTCCCCCCTCCCTTAAGCTGAATGAAATTACCCCTTCATTGTGGTTGTCGGAAGTAGGGGTTCTGTATTGGCCCGAAACGTGTCCTGCCATAAACCTCCCTGTTCTATTCCAGCAAGCTGGTACGCCAAAATACCCAGAATAATTTTATTTCTAAGAGAATAAGAACAGTTTGAAAGTTCTCGTTGCCGATACATCGTACCAAAAAAAAAAAAAAAAAATAGGATATCGTGAAGAAAGTATTAAAATATTTTTACAAATTCGGAATGAAGGCTGGGGGTTTGCTTTAGTTTTGTTAAGTAGGGGATAATACTATTAGTTATCTGAAGGTAAAGATAGTAGGAAAAGAGATGCTTTGTTCAAAGACATAGGTTTCCCCCAAATCTCGGATGTTTGCAGTGGTATATCTGATCTTATATTTGCCAGATACAACGTGCTACTCTTAGAAAACAGTACAGGAAACTGGATAAGGAAGTTGTTAAGAGTTGCTGTTTGGATCTCGGTTAGCAAACATCCCCTACACCAATCATCTCTCCCCTTATTCCCTCCAAGAGATCGTGTCGGCTAAAAATATATTCCAAATACACGATATGAAGAAGAAACAACACCGAATCCGATTTTTTCGTTATATTTCGGTGGAAACGACTATCGTCTAATTAGTTTTAGGGAATTTTCAATATTAATTTAAATATATATATTTAAAAAAAAAAGGTCTTTTTTATTTGAGTCACGTTAGGCAAATTTTTAGTAATTGCTACATATCATTAAAGAAATAAATACGATCTACTAATGAGGTTATAACCTGAATCACAATCGTATTGTTCAGTTTACGTTCGGTTTGGGTCTCACTATTATAGCTGTTGTTTGAAGAAACATGACTCTTTTAATAAATTAACCGTATTTATTCCATCTTATCGACGTTTATAATAAAAGGATAGGGCCGAGGGCGATATGAACAAATTAAGGGATGATGTTGTTGAGTGATATAAGTTTTTAGTTTTTATTTTTGACATTTAGGCACAAGGTGTAAATAAGTGAATATTGATGTAAGAATATAATACTAAGATACTTTAAAAAAACATCTGGCTTGTCTCAAATAAGTGAAATATAGAAAAAAATGTTTATAAATTAAGATTAAGATGAATAATTTGTTAAAATGTTATGATTGTTTTTGGATGTACTGAAGGATCTTTGAAGATGTGCAGATAGACCAAAACGTCGATAAGATGGAATAAAGAAGGTTAATTTAATGAAAGGGTTGTGTTTCTTCAAACAACAGATTGTAAGAATCGTATTGTTTTATTTTGTTTGTGAAAAGAAGACCAAGACTTTTCTGTTTTTTGTAAAAAATAATTAAAGTTTATTTTTTCTTAAATACTAGAACTCTCCCCGTATCTTTTTAACTAGCACGAAGTCACTTAAATGTAATTTTTCTACTTAAATAGGTAACTGGCGATAATTAAGTAAACAAGATCCAAGAAAATAATATTTAAAAAACACAGGTTTAGTCTACGTATAGTTCAAAAGAGTCCAGGTATAGTCCAAAAGAGCCATCAACTAAGCTAACAAATGTATTTTACTTAGTTAACTCATCTCATTGTATATTATGATCTTACAATGCACTTCGGTATTCATTTTTTTTTTTTTTTTTTTCAAATTTGTAGACTGTCGTACTTATAGAGACTATTCCCTAAAAGATGATTTGATTTATATTAAATATTTGACTATCCGCAATCCTGATCCGATTCACCGATTGGATAAGGAAAAGAGACGAAGCCACTCTGATAAATTCCCTCTACTGTCAAATATAGAAAGAAATATTCATAAACAGCTCGCATAGCAACGAACTCATCGATGACAAAATACCTATACATGTTATTAAATTTTACTCGCAGCTAAGAGCAAGAAATTTATATCTAATAAAACTCACAATTTTCGGCATAACTTATCGCATCAATCCGTAACAAATTTGTTCTATTTGTAATTTAAAAAATGTAGAAAATTTAGAACACTTCCTGCTGAGCTGCCCAATGTATAATCCGGTCCGCCGTTATTACTTGCACTAGTATAATGATGTCAATTTACTGTCCTCGCCCGACAGAATTATAAATTTATATTGTCATGTTAAACAAGCACTCAAAATAAGATCATTTATCTTGAACGGATAGCTTCAGCAATAAAATGAATTTATATCACGATTAAAAATTGATTCAATCATAATATTAATTGCCAATGATGATTAATAGTTAATTACTTGTAAAGTTTATTTTTTGTTTCATTTCTTAATATACAGCATTATATACAAAAGTATATTTTTCTTTACAGTGCTTTTTTGTACCTTGTAAAAAAAATTGTAATTTCATGTATTGTATGTTGCTGTCAAATCCTTGTTATAAGGTATGTGTCTTAAAAACAATAAATAAATCTATCTATATGTTAAAGATTTGAAAGTTAAACTGCATCGGAATATTTTTATTTAAATTTAAACTCCAATACGCCATCTTACACCGAAAAATGTCCTTCCCCCCCCCCCCCTTTAACATTAGTAAAACCATTTAATTTCTTCATTCTTTGAAGCTTTTAGTAGGACCTAGTAAGGGGATGAATCCGATAAGTGAGTCCCATTACGCAATACTTTCTCGAACCTCAGGAGGTAAGTGGTTTATAGAATGGGGTGGGGGGTTAGGGTTGGAAGGGGGGGGGGGCGAAATTGCTCTTTCCTAATTAACCGATATTCCGTCCTGACTAAGCGGTAAAATTCCGCAGTGTTTATTACGTATTTTGATTCCGTCTCACCATAAAAGATTCCCATAAAACTGTTTGAGTACCTCCAATTACTTGAAACTTTACTAGTAATCAAGTGATTAATGAGAAATATAGTATATAAAACTTTATAATTTAAATAAAAACTATGTAGTTCATATTTAACATATTTTTAAAAATACCAGCTTATGGTTGACAGACGCATCGTCCTTAGAGCAAAGAGCTCTTGGACATAATCTTTTAATTATGGAATTTTATAGGAAATGCTGTGCTGATTACGAATATATCTCATATGGGGTGTAGGAAATTATATTTGTCAGAGTTATAGGCAAAAAACTTGAAAAACCACAGTTTAAGAAGGGAGGGGGTGAGAGAAATATATTCCGTCAGCTGATACAAAACATCCGATTCCATAAACTATAACACTACTTACACTAAGGGTGGTGGGGCAAACGCTTGAGGAAATACGCGTTGCCGATGACAACCAACACGTGATAGATAACCCAAAGATGACCAGTTCAAAACGCAGAGCCAAGGGATATTTAATAATACTCGGTATTCATCCTCCGCCCTGTTCCCTGGCATGGGAAACTCCGTATAGGCTGAGAGCCGAGGAAGTGGAGGACCAATAAAAAAAATAAAAAAAAAACAAAACAGTAGGGGAGAGCGGGGTTGGTTGGCATAGGGGGTAGGTTGGCCATTGGCTTGTGGTTTCCGTCACATCTGTTGTTAGTTGGCTCTCTTCACCTTTTTTTTAGAGCAGTAGCAATTCACAAAAGCAAGGTAAACATTATCAAAGGTGAAACTACCAATTGTCTTTGGTTCCAGCGAGGAAGATGAGAGTGATTTTTCTTATGCAAAAAGTGACGACAGGCTAAACTTCCATCTTCTTCTTTTGTCATTCTATATCTCCTTAAAAGCTGTTAAAAACCGATCCAAAATTATTATACCATTATAGTGCAGCTTTTAATAACAATAATATGTGTCAGGCAGTACTTGAATGAGATGGCTAAACAACCCCACCTTCTAGGCCAACCTGCCCCACATAGGGGGTTAATTGGCATACTCTGGATTGACGAATTCTTCAATTTTCTATGATCTTAGTATTAAATATTATGTTGTGAAAAAAATACTTTAAGTACTCTAATACTTGGAGTTCACAATGGTATCAGCCCCACTGGGATTATATTAACAGGAACGACTCCACAATCAAAAAAGTGAAAACTGTTGCCAACCAAACCCGCTCTCCCCTACCTACACTATTTTTTATTTTTTTAAATTTATTAATTTTTCAAAAATTAAGACCTTATATTTCTTACTTAAATTTAATGATGTTATTCAATTAATTGAAATTGAAACTAATCTTTAATATTGAATTGGAGGCGAGTTGGTTTTCACATAAGAATTAAAATGTAACATTTCTCTGGGGGGGGGGGAATCATTCAAAAACTAACCCGCAAACTGATTTCACTAAGTACGAATTAAATCAATACTGGAATAACACGAGCAAGTAAGAAGTCCTAATTACTGAATTTTTTTACCATTAACATGTCTTAGTGGGGTCACCTGTGGTGCAGTGGTTAGCATGGCAACCTACAATAATAAAAGTCGCGGTTTCGCTACCCGAGGCGGCCAGAGGATTTTTTAATGAGAGTAAAAAATCCTTGGCTATACCGTGCCTCGGATAGGATGTAAAATAGAGGTCCCGAGCATGTACGATGTGAGGTACTTTTTAAAGATCCATATCCTAATTATACCTGGATAGGCAAAATTTAGGACTCCCACTGTAGTAGCATCGTCCGATTAGCCTTAGTAGGATAAAGGGACGTTCAATAAACAAACAAACAAACACATCTATCTTAGTTTTATTTGCAATAGTGTGAATAAATGTATGTAAAAGATATAATTAATGATCATCGATATCTCTCGGAACATTTTAAATGCATGTAAAATAAATAAATAAAAAATTATATATTTTATTATTGTCTGTAGTTCAAAGCACTGTGCGACGAAATTATTATGTTTATTTGGAATATAAGTCTCCCCTTATTTATAGCGATATGAAGTAAAAAAAAAAAGAATGAAATGTGAAAGAAATTGCTAACTTTTAACTGGTAAGAAAATATTAAGTAAAGTTTTTTTGTTGAATGGGAAGCGAGCACTAAGAAAAAAAACATCTTGCAGCATAGCAAATTTGTTTTCAATTCAAATTTGCAAATTGATTTTTCCTGTTGTGCAAAGTTGTTAGAGGAAAATGAAGAATGACAAAAAGTATATGAATCACACCTGGTATAATTTTTTTAAAAATATTTTTCTTTATATTTAATGAAACGACATAGAAGCTAAATGAAAAGTTTTGAAATTTATTTTTAGCTCAAAGTACCAATAAAAAAAAAAAAAAAATATATACTGGGTACCAGAACTAGTGTAAAAAAAAAAATGGGTAATGCTACATGCTAAACGGGGTAGAATGGCGCATAATTGAGTTTCCTATCTCAATCCGTTGAGGTGATAGAATTATTTTTGTTTTTATTTGTAAAATCTTATTTTTTCTGAAAAAAGGCAGTTTTCTCTACTTCGGTTTAGCGTCGAACCAAAAACGATGATAATTCTTAATCAGCATTGCATTTCCTAAGAGATGAGTTAGGTTTGGTGATTTTAAATCTACTTTCAGTGGGCCTTTTAATGCGCAAAACACAAAACATTTATTAAAACTTAAATTTTTAATATTTGTTTAAAAATTCTTTGCTCCTCACTGGAGCACCCTAGAAGCCGTCAAATTTCCTAAAAACTGCAGAATTTAGTCAGTTTTTTAGTGGTGTAACCCATGATATAATTGCACTTCAACTTTTGAGTCTAAAAGATGTTTTTCTGGTGAAAAACACGCTAGAGAATAAATACTTGATTGCCTCACGTAGCTACTAGAAAAACTATTTGATTGAATAAAAGTATTTATTAGTTTTACAGTAGTATTTATTTTAGTATAGTAGTTTAGTTTAGTATAGTAGTAGTTATTTTATCTCTTGACAATATGCATAAAGGGTAAGTTGTAAAGGTGGCAAGCCATCCCTCCCCCTCCACCCCCCCCCCAAAAATAAAATAAAAATAATCTTATTTTTATTTGCACCCAGTATAGTGCAAAGCTTTGATATACTTTCTTTTTAACAATCGTCGTATGTCCGTATTTATAGTCAAAGTAATGTTCTTATTAAATTTATGTTTTTTAAATAAATTGAATGTTGAGTGATTTTTACTCTTAATATATTGTTCTTTTTTAACCTTTTAAAAGGAAACGAAATATTTTTTTTTTCTTTTTCTACGAAGTTTTCTGGTGAATCGAATCATTTATTTTTTATTACTAAAAAGATATCTATTAGGTTAGATATACATTAGGATAGGTTTTAGTATTTGCAATACCTGAATTATATAGACATTGATAAGATTAAACAAATAATACGTGATATCAAAGTGTAAAAGATGAATTGAAATATCTTTGAAATATTCTGATAAGGCTCAAATACCATATTTACAAAATTTCTTACTCCAAAGTAAGAAATAGAGGAATTATGTTAATCAGGAAAAATTCAAGATCTACGATTTTTAGCAATGAAAGTTTCGGTGATCTAACCGTTATTGTTTTTAATATGTTGATTTTCTTTAAAAAATAATAAAATTTAAATGCCATATCGATTTTAATATTTAAAAGGAAAAGAGTAAAAAAAAAATGTTTTATTAATAATTGTGAAGTGCATCCCTTACTTGAACTAAGGGTGAACTACCCCCACTATCGGGTCTTTGCCTTGCTACTGAGACCCAATTAACCGAGTCAATTAATATAGATAGTTGGAATTAATTAAGGAAGCTGACAATAACTAAGACGTCCGGGGAATGTTGGTCACTGACGGTTTTGGGACCTGGGGGGGAGTGGGTCGATACGGCCCGGGCTAGCGCCCAGCTGCTCTCCTTACTTCCTCCCCTCCATTAGTGGATTATTGCATCCGCTAGTGGGGGGGGCGAGGGTTCCAAAAAGGCGACGAAGGGGGGCGATGAACAGATAGAAGAAGAGGTAGAGTAAGGGGGAGGGGGGGGGGGCTCGAAGAGCCGAAAAGAAAAAAAAAATCTCATCAAGCTTAATCTGTTATAGTGTTAACTCTGTGCTCATTTCGATGTTGAATCGATTATTACTCTTTGTTCTCTCTCTTTCCGTGAACGAGATGAGGGTGAAGGGGGGGGGGGAGGGAAGGTTGGGACACGGTCTATTAAAGTTCTATAAATAACCTTGCCGAAGGGAAAGAGAGAGAGAGAGAGAGAGAGAGAGAGAGAGAGAGAGAGAGAGAGAGAGAGAGAGAGAGAGAGAGAGAGAGAGAGAGAGAGAGAGAGAGAGAGAGAGTGAAAGTGAGGGGGGAAATCCCCGTGTTTTTGCTTTTCTTCGTATTGAAACTCATTCTTCGCTTTAAAAAGTAAAAAAAAAAAAAGGCAAATCGGAAAACAAAAATGCTCATTATAAAAGACTGCTATTTCTTTTTTTTTTTTCTTCTTTTTTTTCAAATCCATTGAACATTGAAGCTATTCAACATTGGCTGAATAAGTAAATAGTAAAAAATTTTATACACCTCAGCTCTTTAATTATTAACATTAAATAATTTATTTTTTGAAGAGAAAAGATTTGGCTCCGCCGGGAGTCGAACCCGGGTCTCCTGCGTTACATGCGAGGATGCTAACCGCTACACCACAGAGCTCGGCTCAAGGCAGAGCAAATCCTTCCTCTTCACTGATACCTTAGACCCGGGTTCGACTCCCGGCGGAGCCAAATCTTTTCTCTTCAAAAAATAAATTATTTAAAAATAATTTAAAAATGGTGGTCAGCCACAAATTAAGATTAGATTAATTATTAACATTAAAAGCCATTGTGATAAAAAAAAAAAAGTCTAAAAATATTAAGTAAAACATCTGGTGCGGTGCGAGCACCACAATTCAACATTCCCTTTCAACCCAACTTTCAGTACGAAGTAGTTTTTTTTTTTTTTAATATTTCAATAACGATAAGACCTAGATATTTTAAAAAAAGATATTTTAAATTTATACAACAATCGGAATAAAATCGTTTGATTGTTTATTTTATTTTACACAAATTGATGATATAAAGTGGTACTTCTAATTAATCGAAAGTTTCAAAAATGTTACTGTAACATCTCAGGCATATAAGTATCTTAAATTCGTAATTTCTGATGGAATACACCCAGAAAATAGACATCATGAAAATAGACATGTTTTTCGTTGAAAATTCAGAATAGATTTTTTTATGATCGCGATACTTTCCCATTCTATACATTTCATACATAAGTAATTAAAATAAGAATTTTTCATTTTTTTTTTTTTTTATAAAATAAGATTGATATTTAAATCAAAATTAAACTTTTAAACACAAACTTTTTTTTTTTTTTTAAACTGTACCAGCGAAGTATTCGTACTTGAGATACACATTTTCTCATTATTCTCGCTTCCAAAATACTCAAAAGGTTGTCCCTTTGCTTATTTTTCCAGAATGCCTACGGTTTTTTAAATGATTGAATTTAATTTGGATGAATTTCCTCAATAAACGGTCTAGGATAATCGAACTGGTAGTTCTTGAAATCAGAGCAATAAAGAAAAAAAGTTTTCAGCATCGTTGAATTGATGAATGTTCAATTGATGAATGTTCATTGATGAATGTTCATTGATGAATCAAAGAACATATTGATGCATAAAGATTAAGAGTATTTCATTATTTTTAATTATAAATGACAAAGATAAAAATCCAAAATAGATTTGAAACTCCAGCTCGATTTGTGAATTTTTTGTTTGTTTTGTTTGTTAGGAGTTAATTATTCGAATAAAAAGTCATTTGAAATTTGAATACAGAGACACGGTTTCATAATTGGGGATCTGTGTTTTTTTTTATTATTATTTTTTATTGTTCCTTTTATAACGGTTAAATGACTTTGGAATTAAAAAATAACAGATATAAGGCTGGCAGTGACCTCATTATTTCTCCGAGTTTGGATTCAATCACTTCAAATTCTAAAGATTTATAAAAAATAAATTAAATTTTGACATTATACTAGGAGCATTATAAAAATCTAAGAGTGATTTTATGGATCAAAAGCAAATCGTGTAAATCATGACTTTAGTAAACAAGAAATTGTAGGTATGTCTGATTGAATATTCAATTAAAAAGAAATATACAAAGGTTAACTTATATATTGCTAAATGAATAATTTAGCCATTAATGTTAATTTTATTTCATATTTAGGTACAGAAATGATCAGAAATAAGAGATCGGGTTTTCGTGTAATTTAAGTGTCAAATATGTACGTTTGTAAGTAGGTTTAATTTTAAAAAATCTGTAAACAAATATGAAAAATATTTAATAACACGATGGCATAACTTACAATAAAATTAAAAATATAATGAATTAAGAGGCCGGACGTACATTTGTAATATAAATTCAAATATGCATATATTTCACCTATATAAGTACGTGTTAAAATAATAATAGGAATATATAAATAAGAATCAATGCGAAATGATAGCTTGTCCAAGGTGCATTTAATTGATTCAGTTACAAAGTGATTATGTAAATAATGTGTTTGTTTATATGGTTTTAATTGATTTAATATGTTTTATGTAAAGAATTTTAATATCTTTGTTTTTTGCATATGTATTCGAGTAATTATGTTTTAAGAGGTACGTCACGCCATTTATATATTTCAACAACTAGAGCTGATAGAGGAAAACTAATGGCAAATTTGGATTCAGCGCAACAATTATATTCAGAATCAACTATAAAGCTCTCGGCACCAAGACCACCAAAGATCTGTCTAATATAATAGCTCTTATTATAAGAATGGAATAGAATGGATAATAGAAATTTATAAGAATATAATGGATGCCAGAAAATTTTAATATTAAATTTGATTAATTACAGAAAAACTTTTTGGAATAATGGTTGACACTGGAGGTATCTTCACTGATAAAGAGGGACAGGTCTAAAATACAAAGCTTGTTTCTAAGAAAGAGCTTTTAGTTCAGCATGCTATTCAACGCTATAGCAGTGAAACAGTTGTCTGGGGCTAGCTTCAGCTAAGTGGTTAATGCTTTGTATATACCGGCTACTGGGCTATTTAATTTAATTTTATAATACCATTACCTTGTTCTTCTTAGCAACAATGCTCCCGTCAAAAATAAAAAAAAATATAGCAGGCGTTTAGCATCTAGGTCAATTGTTCGGAAACCAAGAAAAGGTGAAAAAAAAATTGTGAATCAATGAATAATCCGACATAAATAAAACTATTGAAATGAAATATTCCTTTTAAAAAATGAAAACTAGGAAAGAAGAATTACTTGAAGACACAATATTTACATTGGCCTCAAAGTAAACATGTGCCTTTTGAGACACACAATAACATTAATTAGCGCACTTTGATCAAGTGAATCCAGTCAAATCTGCTAAAAGCTACTCGATGAAGTGAAAAAGTATTCAAGTCGACATTAAAACAATAATTATTAATATATATATATATATATATATATATATATATATATATATATATATATATATAATCATATATATATATATATATATAATTATTTTACCTAAAGTTGTGTGCATAGACTAGCTTCTGGCCAATTAAAACGAAATCACTCAGTATTTAAAGTTTTATTTCCCCTCCAAAAATTGATAAATCTTAAAAATTTCAACTTTCAAATCCTACAAGCTTTTTTCCCAAAAAGAAAGCGTGGAAATCATGCCTTTACCAAACAAAAAATTGTGTTTATGCCTGATTGAATATTCAATTAAAATACGTTACTTATTTTTTTATTTTAAATTTGGCTAAAATAAAGATACAAAGGTTAACTTATATATTGCTATATAAATACTTTAGCCATTAATGTTAATTTCATTTCATATTTAGGTACAAAAATGATCAGAAATAAGAGGGTTTTCGGATAATTTAAGTGTCAAATACGTACGTTTGTAAGTAAGTTTAATTTAAAAACATCTGTAAACAAGTATGAAAAATATTTAACAAAACTATGGCACAACTTTCATAAAACCGACAAACCCTTTTCGAAATTGTATTTTTTACGATAAAAAGGATCGGATTAAAAAAACAAACGAGATAAGAATAAGAAGAGGAAATTAAAGATGCGTGACAGCCCAAGAGGGATAAGAGCCTACGAAGATATTTAAAAGTTATCAAGAGAGATGTAAAGCCGTGGGGTACATCCGTTATAAAATACCGTAGAGAGGAAGTCGTGCTGACCCGGCTTAGGATCGGTCATAAAAGACTTACCCATCCATACCTAATCACAAAAGAAACCGCCACTGATATGTAAACTCTGCAATAGCACTCACTATCTCAATACAACATATCTTCTAGGAATATACCAAATTCCATATCAGAGGAGAGCTTTGGATTGAAACCCGAATTCTTAGGGATGGCAATAAGGAATTAGAATTCGTTTTCAAACTTTTAAATTTTGGAAATCAAATAATCTACAAACGGAGATTTGTCATACTAGATCACTTGAAAAAAAAATCTGGTGCGTGCTCGCAACACACAACTTTCACTTACCAACTTACTTAGATTAAGAATTAATGCGTTTTATTAATTGCTACTTCTCAAATGAACAGAACCGCTTTAATTATGAACAATGGTCTGTCTTTAGAGCCGTACTCCGCATTCTTTTTTTAGGCGTAACTAGAGACAGTTAATTTCTCCATATATACAAAAACAAAGGTACTTTATAAGAAACAAAAAAACGAACAAATAAAAAAGGCCCCTACCCCATTTAAGTCCCCTCAGAACATTTCAATAATGATAAAGCTTACCTGATATTAAAGAACACCTAATTTTCATTAAACATGACGAATTTGATAAAAATCGTTAAAGCCGTTTTTGAGATCATCGAAAAAAAGGTAAAGATTGGAAAAAAATTAAACTAAAGTGCCTCCTTCTCTTGATCAATTTTGATGAAATGTTGGCTATCAAATCTTGGGCATATACATACATGAAATACCCAGTTTGATCAAAATGGTTAAAACCGTTTTTGAGTAAATAAAAAAAACACGTGAAAATGATACAAAATTTATTAAGTAAAGTCCCCCCTCCGGTTGATCAATTTAAATGAAATTTCTACAGTCATATCTCGGGCATATACATACATCAAATACCCAGTTTGATCAAAATCTTCAAAGCGGTTTTTGAGTAAATCGAAAAAAAACTTAAAAAGTTATAAAATAAAGTACCCCCTCCCTTTGAACAATTTTGATGAAATTTTTGCTGTCACATCGCGGGCATATACATACACTAAATACCCAATTTCAGGTTCGCACGGTTTATATTTTTTGAGCTAGTCTGTTCACACACACACACACACACACACACACACAGACCATTTCGCGGTACTTGGTTATTTCGACTCAGGGGACCCCAAAACGTGTATTTCCGTTGAAAACCGGAAGTCGAAATTTTTCACGATCGCAATACTTCCACTTACTATATATTTCATATATAGGTAAGTGAAAGTAAAAAATAGTATTAATCAAAATGGTAATATTCATAATAAAATAAAAAAGGAAAAAAAAAATTAACTTGGCGTTGATGACGAGTTAGGTTTTACGCCATTAAACACCAATAACTAAACAATGAACAATTATTTTTCCATATAATGAATAATCATGATTATTAAAAAAAAATTCCAACCGTTAGTTTTAAATATACTATATTTATTCGTATATAAAGCGTTATATATTTACTTTATCAACAAGAGATGTCGCAGGCACTTACAGATTCTACAGGTATGGATTCAGTAATGTGTTTTAGTCGTGTGTTATCCTGATAATGCCCGACTTGGGGAAACTTACCGGGTGGTTATTAACTGCGATTTGAGAGATTAAAGGCTTTTGGTTTGGAACCTTCTACTAACAACCTAATTATAATTTTGGTCTCACTTTTCGTTTTTACAGTCAATTTTTTCAGTCTCATTTAGTTTTTTTTTTACCAAGTTGTATTTGTTATTTTTTTCTGGTTATTAAATTTATTCTCTAACGAAATGTATTCTTTTATTATTCATGTTTTTTTCCAATTAAGGATTTTTTACGTTTCGGCCAAACGACTTTGTTTAGGTGTTAAGTTTATCACTAATAAGAATATGACTCTACTTAATTTTATTATTTCATCTGAGCGCACATTATATGCAATAGATTCACTTAAAACTAAAGAATCGATATAAGAGATGTGCATATCAAGTAATATGGAACCGACTTTAAAAAAATAAACAAAGATAACAAACTTCTGGCATTGGAATTTGACGATGGTTTATATTGTTCAAAAATATGTAATTAAGATATCTTTTAGAGGCCAATGAAGAGAAGAAAAGCATAATCTCAAATCTTGACTATTGATTACCATTCATGTTTTAATACGATTCATTCGCATTTCCCAGCAGACAAAAAAAAAATAATCATTTAAAATGAAGGCCGCTGAATAATAATAAAAAAAAAAAAAAATTATAACTTTGACATGATTGTAAAAATAAAAAACACATTTTATTTGAGTTGAAACGATTCTAAATCTATAAAATAGAGAGTATAACCTTATGACCCGTTGAAAACCTTATTTTATCTACGGTTTTTATTTTATTTCTTTTCTTTAGTGTTGTTTAAGGAAGAATAAGTTTTCTTTCACATATTAAATTTATTTGAACAGTACAGTAGTTTTTATTTATTTTTTTGCATATGCACTAAAAAGTATAAAATTATGTATTGTATGTATAAAATTGAACCCGTTTTGATTTTCATAGTTTTGAATTTCATACAACAATGGATAAATAAGAAAAAATGCTGTATACGCGCCTGAACAGGTTCACATATACAGTACAACCTCTCATAAGCGGAACCTTTTCATAACGGAAACCTCGGTTAATTTCTTAAATCCATGTTTTCTCTAATCAAACTCTAATCAACGGAAACAGAAAGTTTACTCGATACCTGAAAAATTATTTCTTTATATCTGCCAATCCTGGGATAAATAAGCTCTGTAGTTTATAATCCATAGCTTGATATTTTCTGCGAAAGTTAGCGTTTCTGGTGATTTCCACAAATGATTTCATTCCCCTTTTTAAGGGATTTTCGTTCTTCCTCTCTATCAGATCAGTAGCTCTTGAGAAACCCTGATTATATGAATTGAGGAATAAGGATAAATTTTACTAAGGGATATCATATATAAATTTTTAATGCGCAGATCTCAAATTTTTTGATACTGAAGAATAAATAAAAAATACTGAAAGAATGAGTAAAATATTCTTTGGTAAAAAGGCACAAGGCCCCCGATTTTTAAAACAAATGACAACCTGCCGTATAAATAGTTCGTTAGCATGCGATCAAAAAACCTTCAGGTGCGATTTTGCAAACTGAAGCCTTAAAAAAATTAGATGAAATATTAAATGAAAATAAATTTAAAAGGTCATATGGTTAGCTAGATAAATTTAAAACGTCACCATATTGTTTCGAAATAGATTAGTGGTAAAGAAAAAGACGTTGAGGAAGAAATTGTTAGTAAGTGGATAAGAAAACTTGCGTCACTCGTTGAATAATATGAATGTGTAAAATGGCGTAAAGACCGGCCTCTTTATTAAAATCAATTACACAAAATCTTTAGTTCTGAAGGAAGAATAGTGTACGAGATGAAAGAAAGCGAAAGATCGACTGATTGTTTTGTTGTGCGGGAATATTGTTTATTGGCGAAATGAGAAAGCCCAAAAAAAAAAAGTTTTTTTCTTTAATTTGTGATTTTTTCAGGTTATATTATTTTTTTACTTATGTCAGTTTACTATATATTTTAAATGCATTTCTTCCAAATAGATCTTATCCATGTTTTTTTTTTTATTTTTACTTTTTTCAATAAACCTCCTTTAAACGGAAACCTCCGTTCAACACGAAAATGGCCCGCCCTCAACCGTTCCGTTTAATGGAGATTATACTGTATATAGGAATAGACCGAAGGAAAAAAATAAATAAAAAAAAAAATGGCGCACGATGATTGTAACCAAGAAAAATGCAATAATAGGATAAAGACGAGCAACATTTTTTTATTTTGAGTTACATGATCTGTATTAATACCACTTTCGATGACTCACAATGCAAATTTTCTATAGTATGTGGATAAATGCCCATTCGTCATAATGTAATAAGATTTCCTTCTTAATGCTCTTAATATTTAATTTCTTTGGTTTTTCTACTTCATTTTTGATTCTTGTTTATTATTATTTTTTTTTTAATGAGGGGTTTTTAAAAAATGGCCCAATCCCCAACCGTTCCGCTTAATGGAGGTTATATACTATATATAGGCTCGCTGAAGTGAACTTGCATTCCATGGCCGCAGCAACAGATCCTCAGCGGACGTTGGCACAACGAACTGCAGACCTTTGATTTCGCCGGGAACAAGCTATTTAGACTGATCCTGATTGGGTATCCATTATGTTTTAGTGGTGAGTCCAGTTTTAATTCAGTGTACTCAGGATGGCTAGGTAAGATTATGGATAAGGGGAAAGAGATGTAATAAGTGCATTATTGCAAAACGGCGAGTTTCGAAGGTGCGATTTGGGTAGGCATCACATCACAAGCGTGAACAGACATCTACGATATCATTATTATTTTCAAGTTATGTCGTTTTATATAAATTTTCTTTCAGAATCATAGAAGCATATATTATTTACATTACTGAAAAAAATGGAAAGTTTAATTAGGTGCACCGTGTTTTTTGTCCTTGACTGTATATATTTATATATGAACATGTACCATTGTAATTCATATAAGGCTTAATACTTACATTAGTAAGAGAGATCTGTTTCATCGTAAGGAGGTTAAATCAGGAAAGGCTTTTACAAGTGGATTCGAAGTTCTGGGAACTTAGAAAGAGGAAAATTGCTATATAAACAAGTTGTGATCGTATACCATGCATAATATAGAAGAGGTCATCAGTGCTTCCTGATCAGACAAAAAGAGAATTATTGATGGGAAACCATCGTTGGAAAGGAAGGAAAATGGCTTAACCAGAAGCCTTAAATATTCTCATTGATGTAGTCCAAGAAAGCGATGCATTAACCCTATCTCATAGAACATATACCAACAAATAGGTTCTAAAATTGTTTAGAGCACAAACGCGGAAACATATTCCAGTAAATTTATATTCGGATTACATCATATACACTTTCCTATAATTATAGTTAATTTGTTTGTAATATTAACCTTTAATATGATTTAGTTCTTTTATAAGTAATACAAAGGGTCATCATTGGTAAGGACTTGATTTGCTGTTCTCAAGGCCCCGAGTTCGAATCAGTCTTGGCAGGGTATTTTTAATATTCTGCGACAGTTCGTCTCGAGAGCCCGTCCTGGGGCGAACCCAGCCTCCATAAAGTGGGTACTCTTATTTGAAAAATTAAGGGGTAAAACCATGGCGGTTCAGCGTGATCACAATCAAATTACCTACTTGCACGACCTCTGACCAAGATGCAGTACTTCCTTACACAGTACTGAAACCAACATCCTTCATGGGTTGTAGTGTTATAGGTTTTATAAGTAATACAAATCTATTCAAAATAGAGTTTAAAAAAAAATTAATGTCAAAAGTTCACTAAAAATTCATATAGAAAAAAAAATAACTTTTTTTATTAAAAACATTTTTAAATGTAGGAAAGTAAACAAACTGATCCATGTATAAATAAATGAGGACCTAAAGTAAAATGGTTGTAAGGATATCTAAACATCTACGTAAAAACGTTAGTGTTTTTTTTTCAAAGCTTCTAATTATAATTAATAAAATGTTTGCATATAAGACTTAATTGCAAGTACACACACCCTCGGTTATCAAAAGAGAATTGGAGTCCATCTCTCGCTCGCTCCAAGGGAGACTCGGTTTATTTTTTTTTTTTTTTTTATACATTAATTATATGATAACAAACTTTAACGCTGTTATGGAATAGATCTAGTTTGAAAAACATACGCATACCAAAAAGAGCTAAAATATACGAATAATTTAATTGAGAATACATACTGATTATTATAGTTTTTACATTTTTAAAAGAAACACACACCACTAGAAAAGCGATTTTAAAAATGCCTTTATTAGATAGGTGTAATTTAATGAGCACATTCACATTAGTAAACTCAGTAAGGAAATTATTAATATATTTTTTTAAATCTCCATTATGTATTTCATATTAGGGTGAATTTATATTTAGAATAGAATAGAATATTATTAATATTAATTTAATGGATTAATAATTTAATTTAATAACAACTGTACCAAATTTTAGGATATCTGATCTGAATACATACAATACATACGTACTTATGTACGTATTTATTAGACCCGTGTGTGTGTGTGTGTGTGTGTGTGTGTGTGTGTGTGTGTGTGTGTGTGTGTGTGTGTGTGTGTGTGTGTGTGTGTGTGTGTGTGTGTGTGTGTGTGTGTGTGTGAACAGACTAGCTCAAAAACTATAAACCGTGCGAACCTGAAATTGGGTATTTAGTGTATGTATATGCCCAATACATAGTCAAGTAAACATATTGAGGAGAAAAAAGAAAAATATTCAGTCAACTCATAAAACACGTTGAGCCCAGGCATGCGGAGTACGCCTTTAATAACATACCATTGTTCATAATTAAAGCCGATCTGTTCATTTAATGGAAATTATTTGTTTCATGGTAAATGAAGTTTTCAACAACTATAGAGAATTATAACATCAGACGACTTGGAGTATTATGCTTGCATTGAATTACCGACCTACCACGAATTACCACAAGTAAAAAATTTTATTTAATATTAAAAAATTAGTGTTTTTTATATAGCAAATAAAAACAAAAATAAGAAATGAATGTGGCAATTAAAAAAACACATCAATTTCTAATTTAAGTAAGTTGGTAAGTGAAAGTTGTGTGTTGCGCGCACGCACCAGACTTTTATCTATTATTAATCGGATTTAAGTTACCCTTCTAAAGACTCTCTTGCACCGGTTCGCAAATTGGAGAACCCAGGGGGGGGGGGGGCGTAATGACAAGTCAGGTGGGGTACGAGACCAGTTGAAAATATAAAAAAAATCTCACTTGTTTGAACTTTTAGTTTATTCCATTATTAAAAACTAAATTTACTTTGTAGATTTTTTTAATTAATCAGAAAAATATGTTTCTGTTTTTATTTTTTAATGTATTACTTTTTTTTTGTTTTTGTTTTTTATCATGTCCCCATGCATTTAATTTTACAAGGGAAATACAAAAAAGTCTGGGAACCCCTGCATTAGTGGTTCCGGGGGAATGGCGCCCCCCACCAGAAAGCTTAAAATTTTAGAAAACTGTTAAGAGTTTTATTATTGTTTATATCATTGAATGAAAACATGATTGTATTTAAAGATTTAATTGTGATCTCCACGCTCTTACAGCACCCACATTTCAAATTAGGTCTTCCATGACATTGTCAGTCACCATACGTCTATACACTAATTTTATTTTTATAATTAAAAACCCTAAATGATAAAATCTTCCACACGATATTTTTTCTCATCAATAATCGTTCAATGGAGCTTTCAAACTTCTAAGGCTATAAGATCAGCTATTGAAATTATTTATACCCTGTGTATGACACTCCTCACAAGAAGCGCTCATTACAAACGACAATTTCAGAATATATAGCTCAAGTTTCGACACGTGGCTACAAGATGATATTTTTTCTTCAAATTTGAAATGAGAGGCATACAATGTTGTCTTTGGAACAAACAAACTTAACGAACCATTTACTCTGAGGTCAGGAGCAGGCTTAGGCAACGATGTTTTCACAAACAAGAACTGAACTTAGTATGAGAATGAAGCACACATAATTCGGTACATTTATCGATCGGAATTTAATCGATAAGAATTAACATTTCGATTTGATTCTTGTATTAATCTAGTTTCTTTTGAGTTATGTTTTCAAAAATATTTTACTAGTCCCAATAGTTTCTTCCAATCCAGATCGTAGGTAGGCCTACTTTCATTTCCGTCACAGTTATGAAAAAAAAAATATGACGTGAACATTTTTGTAAGTAAACTTGATAGAAAACTTTTTGCGATTTCACTGAGATGGTAAAAAGGTAGGGAGGGACGACGTTAAACCCAGTTAAGAAATTATGTATAATTTCTAGGAATTAAAACACACACACACACACACACACACACACACACACATATATATATATATATATATATATATATATATATATATATATATATATATATACAAAATCATTAGTTCTAATTTTTTTATCTTTTTGTTTAATTTCTATTTTGTATAATTTCTTAATAGGGTTTAAAGTCGTTCCTCCCTACCTTTTTACCATTCAGAATTAGATTTTATGTTGAGCGGTATCTCAGTGAAATTATACTGACCATACACGTATTTTAAAATACATGGTTGGAGGAGGAATTAGGGCCGATTCACACTATCGCTCCGCTCCCGCTCCACTCCCGGTCCGCTCAAATATTCTAAAGAGAAATAGAGAGAGAATTCCACTATCGGTACCGCTCCGGTCTCGCTCCACTCCCGGTCCGCTCTCACTCTACCCCATTCACACTAGCGCTCCGCTCCCGGTCTGGTCTCACTGGCGAAATAATCTAAAGATTATAGAGAGAGGTTAATCACAATATTGGCACAGGTCCGGCCTCGCTCCGCTCCCGCTCCACTCTCCTAAAGTCTTTTCATATTCACATTATATAATTTTACACCGTTCACGATTGAAGCCATTAATAATCGAAGCTGTCTTTATTTGGATTTTAATTGATAATTAACTTTCAGTTATTAAAGTATTTATTTATTCATCAATTTTACGGCCAAAAAAGTTCAACTTTAAAAATATATATATATATATATATATATATATATATATAAAATTATAAATTAATTTAATTAATGGTGAAGAAATAATTTAAATTATTTTATAGCGTATTTTAATACGCTTGAAATGATAAAAAAAAAAAAAAATCACCAACAATACGCGCGGTTTTTCGACGTGAAAAATTCATGTTATGTTTGAGATATATTTTGCTATGAATTAATGTACTCGTAAAAAATGGTCACCGATTTATTTATTGACTACATACTCATTGCTATTATAAAATAACGTTTAATTTGAAACGAATAAAAATGCAGTATATTATGAAAAATGTCAGATCATTAACAAAAAGATATATTAAAGCAAAAAATAATTAAAATATTAATCAGGAAAAGAAGAGAGCACAATCAGTAAATTTTTAGCATTTACCGATTTCAACTTCAAATTTTCAAGCGTATTCGAATACATTCCGAAAAAAAATTAAATTATTTCTTCACCATTAATTAAATTAATTTATAATTATTATTAATAATTATCATTGTGTTGCAATATATTCTTCTTATTATATTTTTTGATAATATTATGTTCTTCATCAAGAAAAGTACACTTACCAGCTATTTCTACAAACGAAAAATTGATTTATTTTTTTTGCCGTAAAATTGAAGAATAAATGAATACTTAAATAACTGAAAGTTAATCATTAATTAAAATCCGAATACAGACAACTGCGATTATTAATGGCTTAATAGCTTAAACCTTTCAAAAGTGAACGGTGTAAAATTATATAGTGTGAATATGGTAAGACATTAGGAGAGCGGACCGGGAGTGGAGCGGGAGCGGAGCGCTAGTGTGAATGGGGTAGAGCGAGAGTGGACCGGGAGCGGAGCGGGCGCGAAACCGAAAGTGTGAATAGGCCCTTAAATGCCACTACAATTGTTTTTAGGTGTTATTATTTCACTCTACCTACCCTATCTATAAAAATATTGAGTTCCCCCCAATAATATGGTGCTGGTGACGCCCATAATATATACAACTTTTGTATTAGAGGTGCTATGATATAATAATACGTTGTAAAGATGGGGTAGGGTACTCCAAAACTTCGATTATGATGTAAAAAATGGAATAAAAGATATACAAAGGGTTCTTTAATTTTTTTTTTTCATTCAAAGCTGTAAAAATTAAAGTTAACAATAATAATGATTTTTATTCCAATCTCAAAAAATAAATAAAATAAATAAACAAATATAAATATGAATCTATTTTTCCTAATTACTTTTCAAACAACTAAATACTTCGGAGTTTGACATTTTACTTCCAGTGTTTTCTTGTTGCTAAAGAAGTTTCCTTCTCCCCCCTCCCTCCCTTTTCTGTACTTATTGAATTTCCCAAAACATCTATAACACGGACCCAGTATCATGGGACCTTCGTAAATGGGAATTCGGGTTATTGGGAAACTTTTGCGCGAGTGGGGGATTCTTGGATGTTCCCTTGAGATCGCACTCTATATAACATCATACTCTCGAGCGGTTCCCATTACGTCAACTTGGTTCTAGGGCCTTTTCCCAGTCACACAGTCAATAACAAATATGTGTGACCTAACCAACCACCAGCTTCATCGGGTCCCCCTACCTTTGAAACCTCTCTTGATTAAGAAGTTGATCAAGAAGTGGATAAATATAAAAACCTCAGTGGACATCCGTTCGAGGTAAATGATACACATCGGTTCCTTTGTGACAAAAAAATATTTACTGATCGGACCACGAGAAAGTAAATGAAATTAGACATTGCTTATGTAAAATTTAAATAAATTAATACGATATATTTCAAAGGCGAAACCTCTCCAACCAATCTGATTAATGCTCAAAGGAAATACTAATTCATGTTTTTTTTTTTTTTAAAAAGGACCTCTTCCATATTTTCTTTAACTACATCATTTAGCCAACGTTTCGGGCTTCTGGCCCATCTTCCAGTGATATCCTAATTATAACACTGCTTGAATTAGATATTACAAAGAAGTTAAAATATTAATTATAACAGTAATTTTTAACATTATTTTCGATTATTTAATGTAATTACCCCTAGTAGATATGAATAGGTGATAGAATGAGCTATAACACAAAGTAAAAATAGAAACAACAGAAAAGTGACAAAGGAAACAGTTCCACAATCACAAAAGAATATTATTAAATTTTAATTATTAAATAAGCAATGACATATGCATCTTAAATAACATTTTTTGTAGATAACCAGATGGTTGTGGAGTCATAAAAATGTACTGTAGGTAATTACATTAAATATCTTTACTTTTTTGTAATATCTACTAATTCAAGCAGGCATCCATGCTATATGGGTAAATTAGTTAAAAAGTAGTCATAGAAAATATGGAAGAGATCCTTCTTTTTTAAACAACCTGAATACATAAATATCTTTACTTTTTTGTAATATCTACTAATTCAAGCAGGCATCCATGCTATATGGGTAAATTAGTTAAAAAGTAGTCATAGAAAATATGGAAGAGATCCTTCTTTTTTAAACAACCTGAATACATAACTAGTCCTCACATAAGTGAAAATACAGCAAGTGAAAGAAATACTAAGTCTTAAGTAAGTAAATAAAATAAGTACTTACGAGTAAGCCTGCCTGCAGCCACTGTTTTCCGCCGTCGTTAATAACCTCACACCCACTGATAACACGAAATAAAATGAAATAAAAATAACATAATATATATATATATATATTAACTTTTTTTTTTTTAGATTTAACTAAGAATTGATTTTTATTTAACTCTAGAATACTAAACCTCTGTAGTTATGTATGATATAATACATTATTATTATATTTAATGTTCATTGAATTAATTTTTAAGATAGCCTTTTTCAATAGCCGAAAATGTTTTCCCAAAGTTTTACTTAATATTTTTTAAGTAGCCTTGTGGAATTATTCAAATTTAAGACCCAATTAACAATTAAAAGTGGCCTTTATTTTTTCTAAACCTTGATATATGTCCCTCATCTTATCGTAATAAAATCTAAGATCAGGAATTTTTTTTTATTTTATATTTGTGAAATTCAAAACGATACATTTATCTTCGTTTTTAAACATAATTATTAACCGATCAAAAGCTTTTCAATTTTCATATTTAAACAGTGGAAAATATATCTCGGCGATAAAATATGTCGGCGATGTACTTCAATACCTAATCCAGCTCTTCTAGTAATATTCCATATCACTTATTTAATGTAGAAGATGGGACCCATCTAACCCTATGTAACTATTATGAGATCAAAAATAGACTACCCTTCAAAAACCTATACCCCGCCCCCAAGGCAGCTTTTCAATAAATAAATTTCTGTGGAAGAGGAAATAGCCCGGCAAACATTTATGTTAAAAGATATATTCTTAGCGAGATGACAAGGTATAAGTCCTCCTCAAGCCATCTTCCGTTTTGACAAGAAGTCCAACAAGATATTTTCCGGATGATAAATATGATACAAGTTTTAAAAATAAACATTTTCATGTAGTTATGAATTTATGGCAATGATTTCATTAACTTTGTACTCAATATCGTTTTAATCCATAAGTATTATTATTTTTCTTGTATTTAATCTCATTGATATATTATATATAGGGTGATGCTTATATGACCCAAAAATATTTTTTCTTTCTTTTCTCTTGGGTCACCCTCCCATTTTGTTCTACCTAATAAGAGAACCTTAAAATAATTTTTTGAGATTTTTCGAGAAAAATTTAAAGGTCGCTACTAAAGATTTAAAAAATCTAACATTTTCCCAAAGTGATTATTTAAAAAAATTTGTAGTTATTCTAAAATTATATTTTTTACATAATAAAAACTAAAATAAGGTTTTAAGGGCCAGATATGTTACCCAAAGCTAATTTTGTATCATATATGTGTTACAATTTACTTTCGGGATGTGAACAAACAAGAGGAAATTTAGGCAAAAAGCACAGATTTTTACAAACTTATTACAGAATGAATATAAGCTAATATTAGTTGATCAGAGTCCTCAAAAAGACTTTGATGCACAATTAACACGTAAAAAACTTATTATGCAGACAGCAAAGTTGCTTTTTTGTAGTTCGGGAACTTCTGTCTCAAGGACTTCACAAGGAGCAAAATATATTGCTTCTGGTCTTCATCTAGGGTCAGTATTTTGTTTTACTCTTGGATTATAAGGACACCCCTCTCTCTGCTGTATCATTGACTACCTTAAATTTTGTTATTATCTCCTTACTTTGAATATATTCCTTGTCTTTGATCCAGTCTTCAACTTTTTTCTTGAGGAAATCGGAGCTTAATCCAGTAATAGAAAAGAATCGTTTGGTATTACTAGAAACAAAATCTTCTAGATTTTTATTGCCAATGTTTTTAATGTCTACATTAATTCTTTTCGGGCAAAAATCAGCTCCTGCTTTCTTTAGAGCTTCCACCATTTTCTTCTTAGTTTCATTTCCAATATTGTCGTCAAAAAATGATAAGGCGATAAGTTCCTCTGATACATACCATAAATGGCCACATACTTTATTTATTGCTTTTCTAGCTATGACAGGGTTTACATCCTCATACTTCTTTAAATCTCTGAGGAGTCCCAAGTCGTTTCTTGGGGCTGAACAAGCGGATGGAACTTGGAACCAATACTTAATGTAGATTAAGACTAAAAATACAGATTTCTCGCAAACCTTTTTCCTCATGAATTGTTCTCGAAACAAGAATATTTTCAGAGGGTAGATAGACTTTGCCATCCAAAGTGCACGGTGAAGACCTGCAGGCTTTTTAAATGGCACGCCATTTTCTAGTTCTCCTCCCAAAAATACAATGCTTAGTTGCAAGAGCTCCTTGTAATCATCTCTGGGCTAATATTCTGTCAATTGTTTCTTAGCAAAATTGATTATTTCATCTTTCACATCTTGGAGCTTTTCAATAGATTCTTCATCAGTTTCTAACGTCGTATACTCTTCATTATTGATTACTTGCCAGTTTTTCTGAAATCTTTTCAATAATAAATTATCTGGTCCAGACGAAGGCCCAATTTCATTTTGAACAACTGATTCCAGCATAATTTCCATAATGTGATGCCTATATCCTAGCCAGAGCATTCCCTTATCCATTTTCTGCTCTAGTAGAGTACAAGCCCCTTTTCGAGACCCGGTATTAGATGCGGTTGTGTCGAAACTCATACTCTTTACTTAAAGTATTTACAGTGAAAGGAGGGGTTGTGTGGTTAGATTGGAGTCTTCCTAGGATAAAAATAAATGTTAAGTGAGATCAGGTTTTTTTTTATAATCTTAAAAATTACTAATGAACATTATATTGAATTTTAACATTTTTTTATGAAATTTAAAGCCTGGTAGCGACCCCTAAAACTTAATGAAATCCAACAAAATTTTAGTTAGCTCCATTTTACATATCAGAGATCAAAATGGGAAGGTGAACCGTTGAATTTTTTAACTTTCATTTTTAAGCATCACCCTAATATATATATATATATATATATATATATATATATATATACATATATATATATATATATAATTTGACATTGGTCAAATACCTCGCATACTGGACAAATGTATCCAGTCTCCGATCTCGCAATTGCGAATTAAGGTCTGGTCACATATAACCGCACCGCAGCACGGGCGTGTATCAGATCCGATTTACTTACGAAGGATAGATAGTAACTGGTCACACATGCCCGTCACCGGTCAAAACGACCGGTTAATATTTATTCTTCGTATTTTAATAAGATCCGATACACGCCCGTGCTGCAGTGTGGTTATATGTGACCAAACCATAATTCGCAATTGCGAGATCGGTGGGAAAGAGGTCAGTGAAGAGAAAAAAACCTAAATAGTATTATTTAAAAAAAATAATAATATTTCCCATTCGCCAAAACTGAAAACCGGCATATCCTTAAAAAATCTTTAGCAGTGTACACTAGCTTGATTAAGCCGGTCCTGTAAAATACGACATCAAGACTTGGTCCAAGAAAGCAGGTGCTAAGTATTGAATACCCCCCCCCCCCACCCGACAACATTAAAAACTCATTTTCTCGAACTATAAAATACCGCCTTTTATTCCTGATATTAACCTCCAAATAAATTCGGACTAAAAAAGTTTCCACGACTTCTTGGCTACCTGTTATGAATATTCTAATAATGATTTAGTTATTTATTCGTTTGACTTGATCCTAATCAAGGGAATGGCTGTTTTTTTAACCAAAAATTTATCGATAATAAATGACTAAATCATTCCAAAAGAAAATCTTGTTTTCATAAAATGTTTGGAAACCTCACAATTTTTTTTTACAATAAAAAAATGTTAAGGGTTAGCGCACAGGACATTTCAATATAGTTATATATATATATATATATATATATATATATATATATATATATATATATATATATATATATATATGTATGTATGTATGTACAGCACTGCAAAAAAAAACCAAAGAAACGTTTGTAAATATCAATAATTGTTACTTCTTTCTTGCTCGTGTTGGTCGAGTAAGGATTTTATTTTCTAACATTTAAATTTGTTTTAATGATTATATTATTTTTGAGTATTATGGGCTGTTAGAAATTTTTACTCACTCAATATTCAATTAATCTGAATAGACAAAAAAGAAAAAATTTATAGTAGGTTAAGTGTAAATTCGTTATTTGTATGTTGTTTTTTTCATATTTTGTTTTCATACATCATTGTTCATAAAACGTTGTTTGTTTTATATTTTGTTTATTTTATAATTTTTTTGTTCAAGAAACACGTTGAGAGATAAAAATTTAAAATTATATACACTGATAAAAAGAACTAACAAGAATGACAGGTCAAATTTATATTGCTCACAATATTATCTCTTTTTAATTTTATTTTTTCTTTCAATATTAAATTTTTTTTCCGAAATAATTTTTGTAAAAGTAAAAAATTAACTAAAATTCTAAATAAAATTATTCCTCCTATTCCGTTTCTACATATTTTTTCAGTCACGGGCTTATTAGCTGTCATAGATGAGGTCAAACAGACGCTACTTAAATATTTTTACTGGACGATTTGCTATAAAACTCCAGCATTTTCGTCTGTAATTTTCCCTTTTCATAGTTTATTTCGAGATCTTCCCTTCTCAAAACAACTTAATCTTATGAAAGAAAGAACATTTCCGAGAAGGAAAACATCTGCATGTGTGCATGTGTAGTCAACAGCATCTAAATAGATGAAAAAAATTCTTGAATACGAGATATTAGTGCAATTAGCTTTAGCGATGGTTTCCATAGCAAAAAATGTTTTCATTTCTACAAATATGTTTGAGCATACATGATAAAATCTTTTTTAAAGTCTTTTTACTATCTATTACTGTTAATTTTGATTTTGGATACTTCATTATCTAATATATGGAAACTTATATAAACATTTTATAAGTCATAAATAACATTGCCATTGAAATTTATATTGAATATATACTTATGCAAGCGCCCACAGAAGATAAAAGTGATTAAAACGATTTCTATGAATTTATATATATATATATATATATATATATATATATATATATATATATATATATATATATATATATTATTTATTTAAATTTTCAAGAATGAAAAAATAAGTGGCGAATATAACAGCTAATGTGACATCAACTTATTCGATTTTACCGAATTATTATTTCTTTATTCATTTAACACTTTATGCATTTAATACTTTACATTTAACACGTAGGTTTCCCATGTAAAGTATGTTCGCCATTAGTGGCTGCTTCTTCGGCTCTTGATAATTAAGAGCAGACACAACAGACTATAAGTTCATTAAAGCAGTAAAGATGAATTCTTTAACTTGGTCATCTAAAAATTTTGGCATCTTCAATTAATACTTATAAGTCCTAACAGGTTAGATATGTGATCCTCATTATACAAACAGCAATTCACTCTGATTAGTGAAAATTATTTTTATTTTGGATATTTAACTAATTTACCCACCCCCTCCCAAAAATAAAAAATAAAACTTAATGAAAATTAAAATTATTGAAAGAAATCAAGATTATATTCAGTAATAGATTATAACATAGTGATATACGACAGAAAACCTATCTTGTAAAGAGTAACTAAAGATAAACGTACATTAGACCGATTAAAAAAAAAAAATCCGCAAGTAAATATTTATATATATATATATATATATATATATATATATATATATATATATATATATACATATATACGGAAAAGTAGATTCTTAGGGAAAGTTGACTCTGCCGAGAAAGAGTAAAGTATTTCTAAGAGTATTAGTAAAGTTTGATTGAAAAGAAACAGACAACATAATCCAATAAAATGAATTCCCCTTGGATAGAACAATAGCAGTGATGGATGTTGCAACTTCACAATCACTTGGGAATGGATTCTTCAAATGCTCTTGCATCACCAAATGCAAATCTAACAAGTGCAAGTTCAATTTAAAAGATCTGCAATTCAATGTGTCACAAATCTTTACCTTACTGTAATAAATTGTATGGAATTCTATCTGTATTTGTACTAAAAAGTTTTGCTGTTCTTTATTTTTCATTATTATGAAGCTGAAAGTTTCCTTGCATAATGTGATATATGTAAAAGGAACACTTATATCCTTATTTTATTTAATCATTTTTGCATACTGGAATAGCACTAAAACAGTGGGGGACATCATTACTGCTAAATAAACTATTGTTGGGTAAGGTGGATTTTATAGGGCAGAAAAAAAAAATATCATAATTCCTTATTAATAATAACTTTTATGTGTTTTTTTTTCAAGCAATCTGAGTTACTAATTTCTTGGTGTAACAAACAATTCCTAGTTGCTTAATATCTCAGACAGAAGCTGATAAGGCAGAAGGTGTTGTTGTGGCTCTATACGACTGCAGAGTCAGAATTATGCATAATTGCAGTATCATGTATTCAATGGAATTCATTTTGCAGAATTAAAATTGAATACCGTTTACAAGACCCCATCCCCCCTTAAATCTGCTTTTCACAGTAATCCTTGTTTGGATTCGTGAATTACTGTGGAGCCCTTCACACTCTGCATGAGAGTTAGCTAATGGCGTACAAGTCCATTGTCACCATCCTATGTCTCTAATCCTTAAATCCTCCCTTTCAATCCAAAGCTGTTCATGAAAGTAGCGTTATCGTGTTCAGAGACAGGACACCTTGTCTGTATTCGGTGTTGTGGAATCTAGTATTGTGCATTGCTCAGTAGTGGAACATATCATCTTCCTATTGCCTGTGTGTTCCTATTCATTGATCTTACTCAAAAATAGTTTTCAGGATCCATTGTTTTTCGAATATGATGATAAAATATAGATAGCAATTGATTTCGGTTGGAAGGGATAAATGATGTAGTTACAGGAAAGGTGGAAGTTCTCATTCAGATGATCCACTCATATTTTTACCTTACATGAAGTTTCTATAGCTTTTGAAATTTTTCATCACGAAACCTTTTTATAAATTTATTTAAACACTTTTATCCATATAACCTTTTCCATTAAAGTTCACTACTAGTGATGTAAAACTATCGATAGTACTATCGATACTATCGATAGGTTTACACTATCGAGACTATCGATACTATCGATGGTTTTACACTATCAAGACTGGCGAGACTATCGATACTATCGATGGTTTTACACTATCAAGACTGTCGAGACTATCGATGGTTTTACACTATCAAGACTGACGAGACTATCGATACAATCGATGGTTTTACACTATCAAGACTAACGAGACTATCGATACTATCGATGGTTTTACACTATCAAGACTGTCGAGACTATCGATACTATCGATGGTTTTACACTATCAAGACTGTCGAGGCTATCGATACTACCGATGGTTTTACACTATCAAGACTGTCGAGACTATTGATACTATCGATGGTTTTACACTATCAAGACTGTCGATACTATCGATACTATCGATGGTTTTACACTATCAAGACTGTCGAGACTATCGATACTATCGATGGTTTTACACTATCAAGACTGTCGAGACTATCGATACTATCGATGGTTTTACACTATCAAGACTGTCGAGACTATCGATGGTTTTACACTATCAAGACTGTCGAGACTATCGATACTATCGATGGTTTTACACTATCAAGACTGTCGAGACTATCGATACTATCGATGGTTTTACACTATCAAGACTGTCGAGACTATCGATGGTTTTACACTATCGAGACTATCGATAGTTTTTTATCTACTTTTAACTAGATTAAAAAGCTATCGATAGTGCTATCAAAAAACATTGTTTTTAAAGCATATAGTGATAACCTGTGCTTCTAAGCATTCATGTGCTGTATAATTAATGGAAATGAAAAATAAACAAAATGTAACAGTGTAATTTTATTATATGTTTCTATCAAAAAATGGTTATCTACTCTATAAAAAATATTAATTTCACGCTATAAATATAAGACTACAAATTGAATGGTTTGCTCATACATGCCTTCCAACTTAATGGAATAATATACAAACAAAACAACTGATTGCCTGCCAGTCGCTTGATTTGAAAATTACTTGGTTAGTGGCGTAGAAACCAAATCACAATTTGTGTAACAATATATTTTCGACCTCTATAAATCAACTACCTGAGAACATTTCATTGAAGTAGGCACGTTCCAAGGTATGTATAGACAAATATCATAACATGATCCATTTTTCTTAAAAAAACTCCGACACATTTGAGGATTGCGTTCCGGAAGTTGTCATGTCTAATCAACTACTTTGAAAACTGGGAATCCTGGTTGTATGCTTACTTGAAGAGGGTGGGTATAGCTTTCCTCTAAATACAGTTTCTGTTATTAAGTTTTATTCTTTGCAGTTACGACTAAGCTTGAAACTAATAAAAATTATTTCAAGGTGCAATGGAATCCATCCTCTACTCGTATTCACGGGAATGTTCATATTATTCCCTTATAAAAAAAAAAAGGAAAGTTCAAATGGAAACGTGCAATATAGCTCCAATCGTTCCTAATGAAAAATTCTAATATTCCACCCCCTCCCTCCGAACACCTTAGACCCATACCTTAGGAATGGTAATATAGCTAATCAATGCTAAGTTTTTAACTGAAAAGAACGCGTAAAATAATTCTTCTTTTGGAATGATCCCATGTTCTTGAAGAAAATTCACTGCACTTTCTTGACTGTTAACTTTTCTAAAAATATCTTTTAGTACAGTACAAAAATATGTAGACATCTTACTGTGGATAATATAAACACGAGACTACTAACTAGGTTGCTGAGTATGTTACCTGCAGAAGGCAAGCATATAATCGATTTTTCTCAAGCGATTTCGATGTGGCCACTATAACCGATAAGTACATAGGTACCTAATTTTAAAATGAAAAGTTTAAAAAAAAATTAATTACTTCTACGACTTCTGGTATCTAGTCCAGTAAATTGAAGCGTGGAAATGCATAAAGGTATAAATGCCTTCGGAAATTTTTACAGAAATGATGTGACTTATACCCTCTAGGATGAACTACGTTCAGTATTAACACCCATGCCATCTTTCATGCATTAAATCAACTCTTTTCTAACAAAAAAACATTACTTACACCCATTTCTGAAGAATGGCTACGGCACATATAACAATTTGGCAAAAAAATACTTTGTTTTATTTTTTTGGCACTTAGACCCTTATGCATTACCACGCTTCAATTATATAATACACATTATATAATATGCAAACTTTTTTGATGATAGGGACCAACACAAGTTTCCCCGAAAATAACATGAACTCTTAAAGTAAGATAGAGAAGATACTTGATATCTTCTCTTAGAAGAAGATATCAAGTAAAATAAATGGAGTATCATTGCCACCACCTTTCAAACCTTTTTTTTTTTTATATACGTTTTTTTAATGAAGGAGTCTCTTCCGCGTTTGAAGTTTATTTATTTCCCAACGTTTCGGGCTACTAGCCCATCCTCTGGGGATATCTTATCCTCAGTACCAAAGTCCACATATTAGCACCAGTAAAAATGTGACGGTGAAATAAAAAGAATCTAAAATGTGAAATATGCCATATAATGTAATAAGGATAGACATAAGCAATCATATACTGTTTAAAAAAATATAAGATGACAAATGGTAAAAAAAAAAGAAGTTACTTAGGATAAGATATCCCATTTTGATTTAAATATTCGGGCCAGTAGCCCGAAACGTTGGGAAATAAATACTGAACTACTACCTAAATAACTTCAAACGCGGAAGAGACTCCTTCATTAAAAAATCCTATATATTAAAGCACTCTTCCTCACTAAGTGAAGAAAAAGAACCTAGCAGTTTTTTTTTTTTTTTTTTGCAATGATTTTAATGAATAAAGTGTAATAGCGTTTTAGGAATTAAAAAATGGCATCGTTCGCATTCGGCTTATTCTAAGGGAGAATCGATTCACGCCTTACGTCTCTTTTTACGCCTTTCCGACTTCTTCAGTATAAAAATATCAAAATTAAAGCGAATTCCCGGCGAAATTGTAATTGCATTCCTTTTCTATCAGTGATAAAATTATTATCTATGTTAACATTTAATAATATAAAAACTCTAAAAAATATATCCTGATTATCCGGAGTTTCGGATAAAAGATTGCCGGATAAAAAATGTTTTACCGTATTTGAAAGCACCTTCATCCGAAGATGGTAGTTCTAAACTCCTTGATTTATTGTTAAAAATGTCAAAACAGTAAATAAAATATAATATTAGCGAATGCCAAGTTCTAATTCAATAGACTTCATCCATCGTAAGTCCCTATGAAACTGATATAGTAATATTTTCTGTAAAACTTTCAATAAATGAAATCAATACGATATCCGTAAAACAGCTGTAATTTTATTAGTGTGGTAATGGTGTGGTATAATGTTATGTGGAGATTCGGAGCCTTTAAATGGGTCAATAATCGTCTGATGGAAGACGCTGAACTCGCACTTCCTTACAGAGTAGCTGACAACGTTATAAAGAACAAACGTTGAGTGTCGGTCAACAAGTGGATGGGGGGCCCCCCGTTTTACAAGACGGCAACAAGGACTTGATTGTGCTTATCTTGCTACTTATATTCTACTTCTGCAGGGGCGTGTATTTGGCAACCATGCCATCAGGTAACTATTTCAGCGAATAAACCGGCTGAATTATAATGACCCTGGTATTATATATATATATATATATATATATATATATATATATATATATATATATATATAATATTTATTGTAATTTTCAATTGTATAAATATAAGCACAAAATGAAAATTCGATCTATATGTCGAGATGTAACCACCATTGGTAGCGCTCCAATAGCAATTCGTAGTCGGTCACGAAGCCATCTTTTTTTCAGACGCCTAGGTGGATTATCGGAAATAGAGGAGGAAGCAAGGATGGTATGGAATTTATCATGAGTGGATACTGTCGTTTCAAGTCGGTGGCATATGGAACGTTGAGATCTTTATAGATGACTTGATTTTTAACAAAGGTCTTGGTGTATCGTAGCTTAAACAATCTACTTGTATAAACTTCAACTCTGTTTCTGTCATAATAAGTAGTGATTTTTCGGTTTTTATTTTTATAGTTTCTGTTATAGTATAGTAGGTGGTGTTTTTTTAAATTATTTATTCATTTTTATACATATTTTATTTACTGTTTTAACATTTATTAAAAATAAATCAAGGGGATGAGAACTACCATCTTCGGATGAAGGTGCCTTCAAATAAAGTGAAACCTTTCATCCGCCTTTCTTTTATCAGAAACTCTGGATAATCAGAATATGTTTTGTGGAAATTGTACATTACTAATTGTCAACATAGTTAATAATTTTATCACTAGAGAAGGAATGTAATTACAATTTCACCGGAAATTCGCTTTAATTTTGATATTTTTATACTGAAGAAGTCGGAAAGGCGTAAAAAGAGACGTAAGGCGTGAATCGATTCTCTCCCTTAGAACTAAGGAGAATGCGAACGATGCCATTTAATTCCTAAAACGCTACACCTGTTTGAAACAAAATATAGTGGTCCGATTCTTTGAAACGAAATGAAAGAAAAAGTTTTTTTTTTTATTTTTTATTGCTGGAGGCGACCCATTCGCCAATTTGAGAATTAAAAAAAAACATCATTCGTACTTCCGGATTATCCGGATTTTCTATGAGCCTTGTGTGCCCGAGTAACGAAGTCGAGTTTTACTATCAAAAAAATTAAAATAATTCCATTCAGGAGAGTGTTTGGGAAAGAGCATGTCGTGTCCATTACCTTGAGTAAAAACCAATAAAAATTATATAATATGATTTGGATCCCACAAAACGGAGCAGAGCAGCTTAATGGTCAGACAATGTACTGCTGCGTTTTAGGCTATATCTGAATGATAACTTGCTTTTCTATTCTGCCGCAGATCACCCGGGGGTTCACCCAGCCCTATAAAGTGGGTACTATTAATTCATTTTATCACTTTCTTGACCAAACGCTGACCAAAAAACAGTACTTCCTTACTACATAGTGCTGAACCCAAGTCCCTCCATGGGCTGTAGTGGGACAGGTTTTTTTTCTGGAAACTGGAACAGCTCCAAAGCTCGACTCCAAGTCCAGATGTGTCTTATTATTATCATGTAAACGAGGCTTTTGAAACTGATTGGAAGCTTTGATCGTTTTTCAAGTAAGCGATGAAGTAGCCGGTATTTTTTCTAGTTACTTGTCAATCTTCTATGAGGATTCCAAGCAAGAGGATCGAATAATTTGAAATATTTCTACTTAAAAGTCAACGTATTTTCGCTGTAATGTCGCCCCAGAAAGTTTCTATGGAACAGGATTATTAATTGTTTCCTCTTTGAAGAGTTTCGTAGCTTCTGTCTTCCTAACGTCGCTTACCGGTCTCGAAAACCGCTTCAAAACTGGTAAGAGGTTTTAAACACCACTTGCATCTTTTAATTTGTGTATTTTGCTGTATCCTGAGAATATAAGATCAAATATACATTAAAATATATAAAAATGTAACTATCTTTATTTTATATTATTCAATTCCGTTAGAGAATGCTGTATTATAGTACGAGTATATATCCTTGTTTTCTTCATTCATATTCTGGTGATTTTACAGACCATGGAGATTTTTGGACACTTAAAACATCCTTTTGTGAATCATGGGCACAATTACGTATTTCAGTTTAGCTCAAACCTGATAATGAGATAAGGTAGAATTGGGTCATAAGCTAATGGATAAAAAAATTCCAGTTTAAAACATTTTCTAGGAATCAGGAGTAGTATAGATGTGTAATCTAGAAGATCTTTACATTGTGAAAATTAATATTTTGTTGTAATATTAAGGCATATTTTTTTTTATGTTACGAATAAAAAATAAATATATTTTTCCATAAAAGAAAGTTTATCTTTTTTTCTTTATCTTCGCCTTTACCCTAGAGAGTCATTGGAGGTGTGTTCTTTTGCATTCTGTTTTATTTAGATATTGAAACAGAGTAACTATTCCAGCTTAAAACAGTTCACTCAGTATTTTTTCCATTTTAACTTTCTTCCGCAGGTATTTGTATTCTAGGCAGTTTATTAAAAGGTGTTTCACCGTTTGGAATACATTATTACATTTTTGGCATGTGGTTGCTTCTAGGCCTCGGAGAAGATACCGTGTGTGAATTCGCAATACCCAACCCTAATGCGACATAATATAACTTCTTTTCTTCTCGAGATTCTTGAGCTTGTGGTCCACATTTTGCGTTTCAGTCTTATTTCCGTTAGTTTGGACTGTTCGGTCTTTCACATTAATTCCCAACTTTTGTACTGATTCTTCCTCCAGTACCCTTTTATCTCTTCTTTTAGTATTGACACATTTTCTTTTTCTCCCAGCCTAGCTATATTAGCTGCCTGATCGGCTTTTTCATTTCCTGTGATTTCTTTGTGGGATGGTACCCAGTTCGATATTACTTTTTTTTGCTATCAATTCAAGTTCCCACCACATGTTGATTATTTCTCTAATAAAGAGATCTACTGGGGCTTCGATTGTCGATAGCTGCTAAGACTCTTTGAGAGTTGAGGCTTTCATAATTGCTGTAGCCTATGCGGTGAAGATGGAGCCTGTCCCTGTTAGCTTATAGAGGAGTCAATTTTGTTCATTGTAAACCGCGCAGCCCACACTGTTTTATCTACATTTATAATGCATTTGGTATATCTCTTATATTAAATATATATATATATATATATATATATATATATATTATATTTTTCCTTCTATTATAAGCTTCTGAGTACTTCCTGATTCTATTAAAAAACAATGCCAATTTCTGTCTGAGTATTTCCATGTAAAAACCAAAGGTTTAGTTGAACTCACTACTATAATTACACTCAACACTATAATTTCATAGATTTTCTTCCATAATTTTGAAAAAGTGTTTTCCGGGCCAACTTATCTTTGACTTACAGTGTGTGATTATTAAAATCAAAACTTAATACCAGCATTTAACCGTAATTTAAGTAGTTATGATGCTCAATTCGTAAAAATATGAAACAACTTGGATGCCACAGCAGTAGTGGGTGATTCTCACCAAAGTGGGCACTTTTTACGGCGTTTTTATTTTAAATTTTATGGTTACAAATAAACTTTTTTTTCGGTGTAATACTATTCTTTAGCCTATAAGAAGCAAGGAGTCGACGTGGAAGAACACCAATTCACGTTGAACGTTTTTTTTTTTTTTTTTTTTTTTTTTTTTTTTTTTTTTTTTTTTTTTTTTTTTTTTTTTTTTTTTTTTTTTTTTTTTTTTTTTTTTTTTTTTGTTATTATGTATTAAGGACTGATGATTTGAGCACCAAAAGAAAGCTTGAATCCACGTCGCTATCTTCATTTCCCTGCAGCATTTAATTTACAGTAAGACAGGGGAATGAATTTTTAAGGTTTATTTGTTAACCGTTGAAAGAAAAAAAAATATATAATAATGTTATTTTAAAAACCAAATCTGTGCTACAAAATCTTTTATCTCTCAAAAATTAGAAAAGAAAAAACTTGCCTGACCAAAACTATAGAGGATAGGGGAATGAAGACTATTAAACGTAAACTCTCAAGTTTGAGAACTTATTTGCTTCTGGAGAGCTTGGATTTGTACTAAGGTTAAGTTAACGGTTAGGGTTGCTTAGGGAAAGACTCCTTTCTGCTGACTATATAATTTTTAGTAATTTCCCGCCTGAATAGTATGGTGACAATTTAATTTTAAAAATTGACAGGGGAATAAAAGGGGACAGGGGGAAAAAAAGAAAACCTGTGGGACATCATAAAAATTAGTTTTTTTTCAATTCTAATCCTTTATCATCAAGGATTCGACTGCTTTTATGAAATTTTAGAGTATTTTGAACAAATTGAACAGAAAAAAAAGTAAAAATTTACCTAGTATACGGACACAGAACTTTTACTTTGAGCAGAATCAGACCTCGGGACATGACAAGGGAATGAATTTCGACCTTTTTCTGGTATTTTTAAGGTACGTGTGTTATACAATTAAAATTAAGTCGTATGGGGTCTACCTTTACAACTCGCCTGGATTTACAAAATTGATGTCTTAGAGTCCTAAGTTTTTCTAAATCGCTATAAACGGCCTGGGACACAAAAGTGCCCACTTACGTGAGAATGACCCTAATACTAAGAAAAATAAAACTCAGATTCATAGACATATTTCGCTTTATGTTAAGCAGTTTAGAAAAACTAATTGTTTCCATCTTGGAGGCGTCGGTTTATAATAGTTCAAATCCACTCTATTTCTCTAGGAGTTGTAAACTAACGAACGAACTAGCGTTTGTTTTTTTTTTTTTTTTTTTTTTTTTTTATTGACGCTTGTTCTACTGAAATTTCGTTGGCATCGCAGATACGAATTAATACTGCACCAGATTTTTAGAGGGTTTTCCGCAGTCTTCATTGCTGAACATTAATCAGTGAAGTTAGCTTTAATTTAATTATAAAAATTATTAGTCCGATACTGGTGTTTTTATGAGTGTAAATACAAATTATGAAGTGATATACAAACACACACACATATATCTGCCTCACACTGTTTTGCGGTAAAAGAGGTCTCGATTATGTATGAAGTAAGTCAATATATAAAATCATAAATTATGGTGCCATTCTTTGTTGATTGCGCTTTATGTTAAACGAGCTATAATAATACGAAGCATTCAATGAAACATCTGAAAGTAAATAAACCTGTAATACCCAAATAAACCCTGAAATAGAAAGGAATTTACTACGAAATATTAAATATCAATTAATGAGCCATGCCAAAGCTTAATTATTAGCCAAAGTTTAAAACAATTTTTTTTTATTTGTATTAAAGGGATCAGAAAATTTCATGTTCGTGAAATTACAGCATCGCAGCAGGTAGGCCAAATTATTAAGCCAGCTGCAGGAAAACTGTTGTGAAATGAAAAAGAGAAAAAAAAAGACAGAGAGAGAGAGAGAGAAGGAAGGAATAGACATTTTGCCATGACGTACAATTGGTATTCCGAACTACTCGTAATACTATAACACAGAACTAGTTTGATAGGCGGGAATAATACACTACGTAACATGCTGGATGGGACTGGAAATGGAATCAATAGACAGATACACTAACTCTAATGGATTTGTAATAACTTGAACAGGAAGTATTGAATAAGTTTTTTTATTAAAATATTAGTAAGAGTATTCCTCTAAATAGGGAAATAATGACAGTAGATTCAGTATTTTTTTTTATAACTTTGTTTTTTTATTTTTTTTATTAATTTTAAGATACTTTTAGATGCTAATGCTAATCAATGGAATAAAAAAGATTTGTACCGATTACCGGACAGGCTCGGAACCTCTATTTTACCTCCGAAGGATTTCCTACTCCCTTTAAAAAGTCCTAATGCCACCTGCGCAGATGCGAAGCCGCGACCCTGGGATTATTATTTTGGATAAATTCAAAACATGGAGAAATCAAAGAAGTATCAAGCCCCGTAATCAGGCGAAGCGTTCGTTAACAAATTAATTTTATCAAGCCAAATTTCGTTTTTTGTACCGAAAATCTCCTAGTAGGAAAATCTTCTCTTTCACATATAGAAAATTGATAAATAAAAATAAGCAGTGTACTGTTAATATATTTTTTAAATGAATTTCATAAAATTCTAATTTACTAGCTGAAATAATGACTACTCAATTATTTTTAGGACCATTCCATGCAAAATTTGATAAACAAAATATTCTTTTTCATAATAATATATAAATTTTTGTCTTACTCAGTAGCAGTATTTTTCTTGGACAGTAAGTTAAGATTTTTAATAAATTAAACTGGTTTAAAAATATATCTGTACCTTGGTTCTAAAAGGGCCAATGCCTATTTTTACCATTCCCAGAAAACGCCATATTAAATTTTTCAATTCATGAAATTGTCATTATCTACTTACACATTTTCTTTTCTGCTCACTTCAGGTATTAATTTGGTAATGAATTCCATGAATATTTACACTAAAAATATTCTTCTATGGAGATCATTTTTTTGCATAACTCGAATTATCCAATTTTGGACATTGGCCCTTTTAGAACCAGGGTACTCGATAATAATAAAATAAATGTCACAAATAATTTTTTTTTGTTTAATTTTTTAGTAAATACTTATTCTACATGTGAAATCGGACATTTTTCCTAATAAGAGATTTTGCGATAATCTGAGCTAATCTAATTTGAAAAATACGGTTTTGTTTGTTTTTTAACTGAACTCTACAAAATATTTTGACGGCTTGATAAACATAGAAGTCAACGTTAGTTTAATTGTTTTAAAAGATTTATTATTATTTTTTTTTTTTTTTTTGTAAACATGAAAACTTCAAAACTTTGAAAATTATTGGTGTTCGTAAGAATCTTATAAAAAATAATTTAAGACTAAATTTAATTATTTTAAAATAATTTCAAAAATTGGGGTAGATATTTTTTTTCAGCTTTGACCCGTTAATGTCCCAAAGGTGCTTTTCCAAAAAATATAGGTCCTGAAAGGCAATAATTTTAAAATTTAGTAATCATATGCTTTTAGCATAATACATTGACATAAATTTATAAAGAAATAACTAAAATTCAATATTATTAATACTCTTGTGGCGGAATGGGTTAAGGCAAAGACTAATATTACATTTTATATATAAATTCTTTACGACCTACTCATAATAAAATAGGAACACATTTATTGTTTTATGGCTTGGCTTATAAGTGAAGAGCTTAAAATTAAAAATTAAATCCTCAATTACTGCCGGATGGAGTTCGTATAAAAGTTTTAACAGTATAACGTATGACGTACCTAGTATAACCGCCTATGATAGAGCTAATTCAGGCGTGACCGAATTTCTAATCTAGCCCTCCTGCAAAAATTCAATTAATCGATTATCGACTATTTCGATAGCTGGCGTTATAGCTATGTAATTAATTAGCTTAATTAATCGATTGATCATGACATAGCTAGTTAGGGATGACAGGAGAGGAGAGATGTTCCCCTGTTTACTATTTACCGGCCACTCCTCCAGAACTCCCTATTATTAGTCTTCTATTATTCTAGGTCTTGGTAGCCTCCATCTGGCCTCATCGTCACAAAAGGATGAGTTGCCAAAATAGTTATTCAATTCCATTGGTTACTTGGGCTGGTGACCTAAATTTATTTATATATATATATATATATATATATATATATATATATATATATATATATATATATATACACACACAGGGTGACATGCTACCTGTGCGACAAACTTCACCAGTAGATTCTCCATCATCATTCATAAAACGAATAAAAAAGTTAATATTGATCGTGGTCCGATTCTCGGAATAATTTTGAAAGATATCACGACCTGGCATCGGAAAACCGTGATATCTTTAAATCTGAAAATTTCTCCGAAAAGCTGATAGCACCGTTGAAATCTACATTAATTGTTCAATAATAAAATGGTCATTTCAAAATTTTTGGGCCAATTTTTCGTGTTTTATTTCAGCAAGAACAACAAAATAAGTGAAAATTTTTATAAATCGGAAAATCTTTAACATAATCCAGAGTTTCTAATTTTAGCTTCAGAAGGCAGCAAATTTGAGGGAAAATACCTCATTTAATGACGCTTCTAACGCACTCTTCATTTTTTAATTTGGTGTTTCTAAGACCACGATGTCGATGACAAAAAGAGAAAAACTGTATTCCCTAAGACGTTTTTCAATCATTGTTTTGGCGGAAGTTATTGGAGATGTACTCATCGGTCCCTACTTAGATTTTCCGGCGAGATTAACTGGCCCAATTGATTTAAATTTTATCGAAAACACGCTGACCACCTTGCTGGAGGACCTTCTTTTACAATTGAGGAGAAACATAATTTTTCAGCACGATGGTGCGTCTCCTCACTCCTCTAGAATAGTTCAGGCGTATTGGACAGAACATTCGAAACGTAGATCGGCCGTGATGGGACAGTTCTATGGCCACCAAGATCTCTTGATCTCAACCCCATGGAATATTTCGTCTGTGGATATCTCAAGGAACTGATCTATCGCACTGAAGTGACTAACATAGACGATATGAGAGCAAGGATCTTCGCCGCTGCTGAAAACTTCGACGTGTTCACACTTTTGGTGTGACAGTTGGGAGTAGGAGAAAACGGGCACGTTTGTGTATTGCAGGGAACGGCTTCCAATTTGAACATAAATAAATTTATTTTAAAGATATTGGTGAGTTGAATTAGTTTTTTCAAACTTTAAAATGTAAATTCTCAAACATTAACAATCCTTGAACCATAATTTTTTCTCTTTTTGTCATCTATATCTTAGTCTTAGAAACACCAAATTAAAAAATGAAGATTGCGTTAGAAACGTTATTAAATGATTTGGTGTTTCTAAGACTAAGACTAAAAAACTAATTCAACTCACCAATATCTTTAAAATAAATTTTAAAGCGAAGATCCTTGATCTCATATCGTCTATGTTTGTCACTTCAGTGCGATAGATCAGTTCCTTGAGATATCCACAGACGAAATATTCCATGGGGTTGAGATCAAGAGATATTGGTGGCCATAGAACTGTCCCATCACGGCCGATCTACGTTTCGAATGTTCTGTCCAATACGCCTGAACTATTCTAGAGGAGTGAGGAGACGCACCATCGTGCTGAAAAATTATGTTTCTCCTCAATTGTAAAAGAAGGTCCTCCAGCAAGGTGGGCAGCGTGTTTTCGATAAAATTTAAATCAATTGGGCCAGTTAATCTCGCCGGAAAATCTAAGTAGGGACCGATGAGTACATCTCCAATAACTTCCGCCCAAACAATGATTGAAAAACGCTTTAGGGAATACAGTTTTTCTCTTTTTGTCATCGATATCGTGGTCTTAGAAACACCAAATTAAAAAATGAAGAGTGCGTTAGAAGCGTCATTAAATGAGGTATTTCCCCTCAAATTTGCTGCCTTCTGAAGCTAAAATTAGAAACTCTGGATTATGTTAAACACTTTCCGATTTATAAAAATTTTCACTTATTTTGTTGTTCTGGCTGAAATAAAACACGAAAAATTGGCCCAAAAATTTTGAAATGACCATTTTATTTTGAACAATTAATGTAGATTTCAACGGTGCTATCAGCTTTTCGGAGAAATTTTCAGATTTAAAGATATCACGGTTTTTCGATGCCAGGTCGTGATATCTTTCAAAATCGATAAAAAGCGAAATTATTCCGAAATTGTTGAGAATCGGACCATGTTCAATATGAACTTTTTTATTTATTTTACGGCGAAGAATCTACTGGTGAAGTTTGTCGCACGAGTAGCATGTCACCCTGTATATATATATATATATATATATATATATATATATATATATATATATATATATATATATATATATATATATATATACAGGGTGACATGCTACATACATATATATATATATACAGGGTGACATGCTACTCTAATACTACGATGTAGCTACTACACTTCACCGATTTAATCAAGCTTTATAACGATTTAATTAGGATTTTCATTTCTCATAAACAAATTAAATAGGCCTACAAAAAAAAAAAGTATTTTAGTTTTGATGACTGATTATTGTGTAGTGTCCTGATTCCAGAAATAATATTGTGTAATACAATGGAAATAGATATACAATCACAGAAGAATATTGTTAAATGTTAATCATTATTTGAGTGTGTATTTTAAAACAGCTTGAGATATTTTCCGTTTCCTTTTAAATTAAGATAAATAAAAGAAAGAGTTGAATCTTAATAATATAATAAAGAAAATTTAAGCAATTTATTTTTACTATCACTTATCTATGTATGAAATACATAGTAAGGGAAAGTATTGCGATCGTGAAACATTTCGACTTCCGGTTTTAGGCAAATCCCGGTTTTAAGGTATTTTCCCTGACTCCAAATAACGAAGTTCCGAGAAATGGTCTGTGTGTGTGTGAACAGACAAGCTCAAAAATTATAAACCATACGAACTTAAAATTGGGTATTTGGTGTATGTATATGACCGCGATGTGACAGCAAAAATTTCATCAAAATCGGTCAAACGGAGGTGGTACTTTATTTAAAGAATTTTGTCTAATCTTTACGTTTTTTCGATTTTATCAAAAATGGCTCTAACGATTTTGATTAAACTGGGTATTTAGTTTTATGTATATGCCCCCGATATAACAGACAAAATTTCATCAAAATTGATGAAACGGAGGGGGCATTTTATTTCATAACTTTTTACCCAATGTTTTTTTTCGATTTTCTCAAAAACAGTTTTAAGGATTTTGATAAAACTCGGTATTTAATGTATTTATTTGGCCCAAATACCACAGCAAAAATTTCATGAAAATTGATCAAACGGATATTTAATAAATTTTTTTCCCATTTTTACGTTTATTTCGATTTTCTCAACAACGGCTTTTTTGATTTAGATCAAACTCGTAATGTTTATTGAGAATCAAGTGTTCTATAATATCAGGTAAGTTTTATAATTATTAAAATGTTCTGAGGGGGCTTAATGGGGCCTTTTTTGTTTTCCTATAAAGTACCTTTATTTTTGTTTAAATGGAGAAATTAACTGCCTCTAGTTACGCCTAAAAATAAGAAATGGCTAAATATGAAATATGAAAAAAAATCAATGGTATCTACATCAATTTTTAATAATAATCACAAGTAAAAACTTTTATTTAATACAAAATTTAGTGAAATTTAGAGAGCAAATAAAAACAAAAATAAGTAAATGAATGTTGAAAAATGTGTGACTTTGAAGAATGCCACTTAAAATATCTCGTCAATTTCTAATCTAACCTAGTTGGTAAGTGAAAGTTGTGTATTGCGCGCATCGCATCAGACTTTTAAATGTAGAACTGAATCGGTTCTATACCCAATTTACTAACGTAAAGATAAGGGGCAGACGGCTCAAACGTGTTCCTGGCTTAGTATATCGCTTGCGCCGTGAATGTTGACTTACGCCGCTATTGCCACGAGAGCAGTTGGAAGTTAAGGACGACGCACACGGGGAATTAGACTGGACAAGCTGGCAAAACTCACTTTAGGAAATGTGGATTTTTCAGTAAAAAAAATTCTCATAGTTTAAGTAAAGGACATTTCAGACCATGCCATGCGATTCTCGGCTTCTCTGGCCCCTTGTTCAGGTGGCTGTGCTAATCCAAAGCTGTCCCTTGCCTTCACCTCGTATCAGCTCATAAATATCGCTCTTCGCTTTATATTAATATTCATTTTTTGTTCTGAAGTGATGACTTTATAATTTGATAGATTATTTAAAGCAAGGCCTTTACTTGTTATCCTTATAGTTTTAATCATATTTCATATAATAATAGTATCAATTTAGTCAATTTTTCCCTCAATGGAATTTTTAAGATAACATCTAATGCAATGGTCAAAAAGTTATAATTCTGATCATTTCCGGATGACGAAATGTTTGTTATCATAAATTGTACATATCGTATATTAGGTTTTATGAAAAAAATCCTGAGGATAGCTGAGGTTGGTACGCAAAGAATATTTTATTTCTGATTAGTCAATTTTTATAAAATTAAGGAAAATTCATATTTTTCTTTAAATGTTTACTCATTTTTTTTTTCAACTTTTGAAAAAAAACATATTTTTTAAGAAAATTAAATGCAACATGCAAGAGCATGAAACAATATTTAAAGTAAATTATAATTCATTTATAAAAACTGTTGAAAAAAAAGCAAATAAATTAATATATTAATAATGTGATTATAAATTACAAAGAAAATTATTTTTAGGATTTTCTTTAATGAAGGAGCTCTTCCGTGTTTAATATTTTTTTATTATTTTTTTCCCGACGTTTCGAGCTTGTGGCTCATCCTCTGGGGTTATCTTATATTTAGTTGATACATTTCCATACAAGCCATTTGTCAACTTCTCTTTTTGACAGTATAAAAATACCTTTGTCTATTGCATTTTATGGCCTGTTACATCGAAAGACAATGTAACAGGCCATAAAATGCAATAGACAAAAGTATTTTTATACTGTTAATAAGAGAAGTTCACAAATGGCTTGTATGGAAATGTATCAACTAAAGATAAGATAACCCCAGAGGATGAGCCACAAGCTCGAAACGTCGGGAAAAAAATAATAAAAAAATATTAAACACGGAAGAGCTCCTTCATTAAAGAAAATCCTAAAAATTACAGCACTCTTCCCCTCTAAGTGAGGAAAAACATCCTAGCAAGGAAAATTATTTATATAAACTGTAGATTGATAAATAAAAATATTACGGATATTCCTGATGATCCCGAAACGTTGATAATGGATAAATACATAAATATCTATTTTGAGGTATGAATTGAAAGTAAGGTGAGATACTGCATCAAGAGAGTAACACCAGCGATTTTTAAAATGGAACAATTTCTATTAACTGTAATTTCCATGCAAATTTATGTCAAATTCATTTTTAGCTTGAAAAACTCATTTTTTAGCTTTAAGCTTGACAAAATACGTTTATATTAACTATTCCTAATTTATATTAATATAAAAGTAATGCTAAAAAATTTTAAAACTATTAAATTTAAACTAAAAACTTAATATATCTTTAATTTAATAAGTAATTAAGTGAGGGAAGTACTTTACCAGATTTTTTTTTTAAATCTCTCTTTTAAGTTATTAGTATGTAAATTTATTTTATTATTACTTGTATTTGATTTTCTTTATGTTGCTTTTATATTAATTAGTTTTAATCAACGCGTAAATACATAACTTTTCTTATCTTTATGTACATATTATTATTTCTTAAAATGTTTTTTTTTTCTTAAGTATGAATACGTAAACTGTATGAATAAAAACATACAAAAATATACTTATAATCCTTGAGTGTGGCTGGTTGTAAAATTTCAATATTAAATTTAAAATAAAAAAAAAAGACTGAAAAGACACCTCGTTGATATGTGTATCATGTTGCATTGTAACCCTTTTTAGAAATTGGTTAATTATTTATTATTAAAAACATTTTTAGAAATTTAAAAGAGAAAAATTATAAAAGAAAAAAATAGTAGTGAGATTTTCATAGCGGTCCTAGGATGGGTCACAGATGACCCATGACGAAAATCGGCTGTATCGATTCCGTCCAAATTTAGACTTAAATTTGGGTTTCTCTAGACTTTACTAACGGAACTAGCGCAGATTAAGATTATGAAATAAAAAACTTATTTTGGTAATGCTGTTTGGAAATATTTTTATTTTAGTGAAAATATTATCAAATTCAAAAGAATGCGCAAATTTTCAACAGTAAATTATTATTATTTTATTTTTTGCATTTTTCATGATAAGAATAAGTATTTAAAATTTTTACATAAACGAAATGCAAGTATGATTTTTGAACTTGCTTCTGTTATTATATTAAAAAAAATACAGAGGAAAAACCAGATAAAAAAAGCCCTTGGTTTTTCCGATATGTTTTTCGTATTATTATCTTTTTATTTAAATTATTTTATGAATAACATGAAACCTGTAGGGAATATTAAAAAAAAAAAATCAAATTTGAGGAACATGAAGGCGGGTTTTTCCTTATTATTGTTTGGATAACAGAAGAAAATATGTAATTCCTTGCAATATAAAATAAAACAATTTACAAAATAAAATAAAACAAAATTATGAAATAGACTGTGCCGATGAGTTCCTTATCATGTTTTATGATTAAAAACATAAACGACTATGTTCCCAATTTTGATTACTTTTATTGGCAGAATTAGGAAAAAAAAAGTTGATAAAACAAAAACTACTTCCTGCTACAGAATTTCCTTATATAAATATTTTCAACCCTAGAAATAAAAAAAAGAATGGATTTAGAGGTGCGCAAAACCCTATAAGTTAATGTCGAAAAATAAATTTTCCCTTTAATTAAATATTTTCAATTAAGAGGTGCTCTAGACATGCGCGAAATATATATATTTTTTTTAATTTAGGAGTGTGAAAAAAATAGTTGAGACCCAACAATAAAAAATAAAAAAACCTTCACCAACACCAAATCAATCAACAAATTCATTTTTAAAACCCTAAACCCCAGAGACGCAATATCATGATAACCATAAGATACAAAAACATTTTTACTGATGCGCATTGGAAATTTAACGAACGAAATACATCCATCCAAGTCATTGGTTCGCTTAGAAAAAGGTCCTAAATGCCGAATTTCAAAAGTTTCTTATAATATTTGATTTTATTCAAAGTATACTTATATTGGAAACTAATTTCACATAACGCATAAAAACGCCAAATATCCAATTTAAACGTTATAACGCAATAATATAAAACATTTTCACAGGAATAAATGTTAAATTAGAGCTATTACAGCATAGCCAATTGTAATCATTTTTCTTTGAACTGAAGAGCTTACGCAATGATCGAAAACCTTTAGGAATCGTTATTTCCTCTGCATAATAGACTTCGTTTCGCCTTCTAAGAGGAAAATAGTTAGTATTGCGCACAAAAACTCAAGTGTAAGCCAGCGAATTCGAAGGCATCGAATTTCCAAATATTCTAAATGTTCTTTTAATAAATACCTCCACTTTATTTATGTTTTGAAAGGTAGTGACATAGGGTAGATGTAAAGGATTCGTAATCATGAACCAATAATTTGTACCAAGCTCCACAAGGGACACCCTTATGAAGGAAATAAACTTAAGTGTGACACTTGAGAACTTGGATCAGTGAAAGAGTTTATTGCGTCAATCTCTTATATGCCTCATAAATCAAACTATAAAAGAACTTTAAAACCACAGTACATTGGTAACATCCGTTACGTCTTTGTTGAAGTTTTAAGAGAAAAAATATTATACCAGTCACGATTATTTGTCGCAAAAAAAATAATAATAATATATATATATATATATATATATATATATATATTTTTTTTTTTTTTTTTTTTTTTTTTTTTTTTTTTTTTTTTTTTTTTTTGGGCATCAAGATTTGTTCTCAAATCCTATTTCGGCATTTAAACATTAATATCTCTACTCCTTATCATTATTGCTTATTCTCAACTATATGTGAAATATAATTAGGAGAAATATTGCATGCTTTAGGATCTTCTTTGTGCGAATAAAAATCTGGTGTATGTTTACAAGTGCAGATCAGTGTGTTGTATATTTAATGCTTAACTCATAATAAAAAAGTTTGTCGGTAACGGAATACGTAATACAGAAACTTTCTACTAAAGTCGATTCAAAGAAAGCGCCAATTTATATAATTCATTTTAGATATTTTTACCAGTTTTTTTCAGAAACGTCGAAGATCATTTTGACTAATCTAGTCTTTATTTGTAATGTAATCATTATATTCTCTGGCACTGGTCATTTGCCAAAATTTCATTATCTATAGTACCTTCAATTTTCTTTATTTGAAAAAAAAAAAACTCTTGTTTCTAAGTCAATGGTAATCAAAACATGATCATAATTATCTTAGATATATTTCTAAATAAGTTTTTTTTTTTTTTTTAGTTAGTTTTTTTGTTTAACGTCCATTTTTATGCTACTAAGGCTAATCGGACGATGCTACAGTGGGAGTCCTAAATTTTGCCTATCCAGGTATAATTAGGGATCTTTAACGAGTACCTGACATCGTACAGGCTCGGGACCTCCATTTTACGTCCTATCCGAGGGACGGCATAGCTAAGGATTTTTTACTCCCATTAAAAAATCCTAGGGCCACCGCTGGAATTCAACCCGCGATCTTTAGTATTGTAGGTTGCCATGCTAACCACAACACCACAGGTGACCCCTAATTTGTTGATATTTACAACATAATAAATTTTAAAAACAAAAGACAATGCACCGATGCATCTGAGAAGATGTGCTTGGGACTCTCTTTTTTAGAATTAGAGCTACTACCAAAGTGCAGTTTCTCTACAAGTATATGCATTTCATTTTTTTTTTTTTTTTTTTTGTACACATTTATCAGATGTACTTTTTTGATATTTACAACATTATAAATTTTAAAAAAGTACATCTGATAAATGTGTACAAAAAAAAAAAATGAAATGCATATACTTGTAGAGAAACTGCACTTTGGTAGTAGCTCTAATTCTAAAAAAGAGAGTCCCAAGCACATCTTCTCAGATGCATCGGTGCATTGTCTTTTGTAATTCATTGAGAGGTTTGAGCATATGTCTAGTAAGTGCTGTATTAGAAGTTATCATAGAACGGTTTATTTTCGTTTCCATCTTGTCTAGGAATCCAAGACGTTGGTCCAGGTGTAGGAGCGGATCTGTTCATCAGGAACAAGTTGATAATCATTGAAGGTTACTGCGGGCAAGTGGTCGTAGATTTACGACGAAAATTAAAGGCAATTTGATGTGCTTTGTTTGGTTTATCAATTTTTGACATTATTCTTCAAGGCTTGTGATGTGAGCTCCCAGGTTTTGGGATGCGATGAATGAATCATTATTAACTGATAGCACAGAAGTGTCATCAGCCATATATGTCATCAGTCATATATGGTAATTACTGAGTAAGCATTATTGTGATTTAATTTGAATAATCTTTCAGCTGGGTAGGAACGGATAATTAGGAAGTATCTGGAGAAGGTTGGAATTACGGAGTTGGAACATTATTCCCAGACTCGATCCAGTGCATGTTCTACGTAAAGAAAGACTCCGGTGCAGTGCAATAAATGGAGTGGGATGTCCGGAATCCAAACTGGTGATCTGGTATCAGGTGTTTTGAGACTAGGAAAGGGTAAAGACCTGGAGGTGAAGGTAAACAGCGAGATAATAAGATAGACGATATAGTTTTGGAGTCCTGGTTTTTTGGGGTTTTCGGTATCGTTTTGACTATGGATGATTTCCCTAGGTTAGGAAAATATGTGGCTCGAAGTACGGCATGGTAATAGTGATGAATAATATTGTTTTTTTTATAAGACGTTTCATGATGAACCATTTAATTAGCTCGTGTATTAGTCTTATCCTGGATTATTTCCTTTTTATCACTAACTATAGACTTCTATATGCGATATTAATAGATCTCCGTCTATTGAGGTTTTCATAGGCCGGGCATCCTTTGTAGCTCATGGGAACATCTTCCCCAGAAAGAGTACATATTGCGGGCTATTCCATATGTTTTTGACACATATCCAGATATTTAGCCTAAATTTAGTTATAAAATCATAAAATTAAAAACATTAGGAACCATTAATTTAAATATTAACTAGCCTCGCCTGACATTAAAACTTAAAAGTCTAATCCAAGTAAGGAAGTATTTTTTAATCATTAGTAATTCAAAAACTAATTAGTGATAATAAGTCATAGCTAATTTAAGTAATGCATTTTCAAAATTATATTGACGTAGGGCATAAATGCTAAGTCTAAGAAGATATTATAGAAAAAAGAAAAGAAAAAAAGAAACAAAAGTTAGAGCGTCTCAAGATAAATGGTTTCTTATAAGCTTTTAAAGAAAACAAGGGTTCATTGTTATTTTTGCTTCATGATCCCACTGGGTTATTTTTAGACGCCAACCCTTCCTTAAGGAAGTGAATCACGGTAAATAAACTGACATTTGAATTAATTATTACAATTAAACTTAATTATGATTTTTTTAAAGGAAGTATTTACATTTAATTTTATGCAATAGCCTTTAAATGTTGCGAAATAAAGCCACTTTGATAAAATGAAACGGGAATTCTCTTTACTTTCTCCTAAGACGCTTTCTGTATTGATTCAGATGCCTTGTTCAGGGCCATTCGAATCAAGATATTTTTATCAGTTTTCTCTCTATTTTAAATATTAACTTAGACTAACTTTAAAATTATTGAACAAGAAAAGGACAAAATAAAAAATGTAGATACACTCTATATATTATATAAAATAAAAAGCATAGATTGAAAATATAAATGCTACATCGATGAAAATTTACATAATCTAAAAACACGTGTTAAAGTATTGAATTCGATAGAAAAAAAAAATAATGATATTTTATTGGATAATATTTCATATTTACTAATGTATAACAAACATAACAGTAAAATTTTAAAAATAATTTTAATTTTTATTGTGTAATAAGAAAATAAATAAGGTCAATTTGTTTACCAGAATTCTTGAAAATTTAGAAAATTTAGTTTCCTAATGATTTAGGAATTTTTCGATTATATTTTATGTACTTAGTTTGTGTATCTTTTTGAGATTTTGCTCTAAATTATATTTTTTAAACATATTTATCTTTTTAAAAAAAATACATTTTAATTATTTTTTTGTGTTTTCCTACAGACATAATAATTAATTTCTCTCTTACTGATAGTATTTGTTCATTAAATCGTAATTTATTTAACAATATATGTATATCATGAGATCTTGAGCACGATAATGAATGTAAATTCAGTTCTAAAGAAGTACTTTTGTAAAGTGAAGTAGGATTAATGTAAAAATTAAATTCTTACTAAGTTGAGTTCTAAATTGTTCACATTAATTGGTTCATTAAATTATTCTTTTAGCGGAAGAAATTAATTGCTGTTGAAACTTTATTGAAAGCAACAAGTATGTCGGTCCTATTTTAAACAATAGCAACTCCAAATCACAAACATTAAAAATACTGAATAGAAATATTTATAAGCGAGGAAGCTCTCATAAAGGTTTAGTGGTATCGGATTTTTTTTTTTGTCCTCAGTCATTTTTTTTTCTTTTAATTGGATCGTAGTAACTTCGATTTTACTCTTTGAGTTGTTTTAATAACGGTCGGTGCTTTATCGGAAAGTTGGCGTAAAATGAAATTTCAAAAGCACTTAAACAATGAGTACTTAATAGACTAACTAACCCAACGGTTACCGCACTAGCCTAACCAGAATTGTGGTGTGAGGGGTTGAATTTTACTAAAGAAGAAGTTATGGGAGAACCACAACTAAAGAAGAATTAACTTATTCAGATAAATGATATTATTGTTAAATATTTTAGAAACTTTTTATATAGTCAATTAATTATTTAAAATTTATTTATAACGCAAACAAGAAATATTAATATCGACCAAAAAATTTATATATGACCTTCTTTAATTTATTTTTATCTTGGCTCTTATATGTATTTCTGCATATATACTAATTATTATACAGTTAAAAATACTATATCTAAGAAATAAAGACGATTTTCTTATTTATATCTCAACAATCGAGGTAAAAGGCGATGGAAATTCTCCACTTTGTCAATAGTGTCACGCTGAGAAGTAACATGAGTCATGTTACATGACAGTTATGTTAAATAATCTTTTTATTGTTTTCTTGTTTGTAAAAAAAAATAAACTCAAGATATGTGAAAACATTCTGGAACAACAAAAAACCATGTATTTTATTCCTCAGTATATCGGTGGTTTTTGCTGGTTATAAAATTATTCACCTGTTCAGCTTTTTTCATAGTACAGTAAAAAGTTGTTGTTTTTTAAATGCTCACATTGAATTTTAATTTTTTTTTATTTTCATTTAGTTTTATTACATAAATACACTCATCATGATGTGATAAATAATATTGTATTTGCAGAGAAAAAAATCTCTTAAATATAGTTAAAAGGAATGAGTTGACTTGCATGTGATTTTAACCGACAATATAATTGTAAATATTATTTATATGTTAAATTTTATAAATGATCCATTTATATTTTTTTTCATAATAAGAATAAACTTAAGATAAGAGAAATAAATGGTGATCTACAGAGAGCCAATCGTAATATATAATTTTATCCCGCATCCATTAATGATCTCTGGAGTAAAATGTAAAAAGGAAGAACTTAAATTATATACGATTTTTATTGATAATGCTCTATAGCTCTATATCCCGGTTAAATTTCATTTTTCTAATAAAAGAAAACAATTTTATAAATAAAAACGACAACAAAAATAGCACTAATAGATTACTATTTTAAAGCTTTAGGATATACTATATTTTTATTTTTACCCTCTGATGCATATATAATTAGGTCTTTAGGTGAACCTACTCTAGAGCATGCAACATAAAGCTGACCCTGAAAAAGCACGGGGCTGCCAAAAAAACAATGTAAAGCGAGATCATAACGATATTCATAACAATAAAGAATATATCCAGAGATCGGCTGAAGTTATGCAATTTTAATATGGACATGTGTTCGCACCTGGTATGAAAGAACCAGTGACCGTAATTTGAAGAATTTAGGCAGACGGTCTGGATTCTATAAAGAACAAACAAACAGAATTTCCTCTTTATTTATATAGATTTTATGTTATATAAATATTGCATAAATCCTATGTCTAATATAAGAAATATTTTATAAATTTGAAAAAAACATAAAAACTACATTGAATTACAAAAATGAATTCATATTTTTTTTTTGAGTTTTTAATTTTTTATTATACTTAAGAGATGTGAAGTACATTAACACGTCGTAAAATTTTGTTCAGATTTCAGATCTCTAGAGGATAATGTAAAAAGGAATGAAGTAACTTATGTTTTTTGTTATAAATTAATCACTTTAATAAATTAATCTAATTAGTTTTTTATTTAATAATATAAAAGTTTTGTTTTAAAACTTCTATCGAATAAAAAATGAAATCAAATTAATTGTTCTATTTTTAGTTTCATAATCAAAATAAACTTTAAAAGATATAAATTATTATTGATAAAAAAAGTACACATTTTTATTCCGCTCCGATTTTCCGATCTCTCTCGCGAGGAGGGTAAAAATGGACTTCACTTTCCCTTTCCCACCCCGGATAAATTTTCACTTTTACTTTCCTCCCTGTTATAATTTGATCGGACGGTCCTTACCCCTGCTTTCACACCAGCCCCCAGGCTTTGATCGATTGGTATAAAAATATTTACGTATATAAAAATAGAACAAAGTGGTGAAGACGATGAATTATAAAAGGTTCCAGTGAGGGGGTGTCGGTGCAGAGTATATTGATTGGCGAGGTGAGATCTACTTCTTCACCCAGCCACCAGCTACCGCCTCAGACCTCCGCTTTCGGCCTATCTTAGCTTCTTATCTACCCTTCTCTACGTCTACCTTGTAACATTCAAAATATTAATTTATTAAAATAAAAAAAATAATAAAAAAATACCAATAAATAACGACGCATTTCGGACTAAAAAGAAAAAATATATAACCTTAATTATACAATACACACAACGAAACCACAAGTTCTATTCCCCTACCCACGTGACATATTTAAATAACATGGCAGACCCGTGTTACTCGAAACATGGAAACCATGGTACGCTCATCGGTGTGCTCATAACTCCGATAACTAGTCCCAATGGGACCAATTCGGGTCATTCCCCACCCGACGTGCATTCAGACACTCCGGTTCAAGGGCAGTGATATATAGAGCAAAAGAGCCCATGGATTATGGATGATCGGGGTCGACTCGGCAGAGCGTTTGTCCTTACCCGAACCGAAACTCTATTGACCGTCGCTTTTCGAGAGGTCAGTGACCTTTTTTATTTTTTCGACCAGTCCTTTGGATAAATCTAAATAATTCTATTTATGTACAATTGGAAAATTTGTTTGTTTAAATCGACAACATCCTCGTCTATAAATAAGACATGCAAATAAGATCATTTGCATGGAATTAAAAAAATCCCTTTTTTTTTTTTTTTTTTTAACCATGAACTGAGTATTTATTTTTACTTTCACTTACCAATATATGAAATATATAGTACATGAAAGTATTGCGATCGTGAAAATTTCGACTTCCGGTTTTCAACAGAAATATACGTTTTGGGGTACCCTGAGTCCAAATAACCAAGTCCCGCGAAATGGTCTGTTTGTGTGTGGGAACAGACTAGCTCAAAACCTATAAACCGTACGAACCTGAAATTGGGTATTTAGTATATGTATATGCCCGCGATATGACAGCAAAAATGTCATCAAAATTGGTCAAACGGAGGGGGTACTTTATTTCATAACTTTTTACGTTTTTTTTTCGATTTACTCATAAACGGCTGAAAAGATTTTGATAAAACTGGGCATTTTGTATATGTATATGCCCGCGATAAGACAGTAAAAATGTCATCAAAATTGATCTAAGGAGGCACTTTATTACATAACTTTTTTCCCCAATTCACACGTTTCTTTCGATTTTCTCAAAAAATAGCTTCAACGATTTTGATTAAATTCGTCATGCTTAATGATAATCACCTATTCTTAAATATCAGATAAGCTTTATCATTATTAAATTGTTCTGAGGGGGTTTAAATGGGGAAGGGGCTTTTTTTGTTTTCCTATAAAGTACCTTTGTTTTTGTTTATATGGAGAAATTATCTGCCTCTCGTTTCGCCTAAAAATAAGAAATGGCTAAATATGAAATATTAAAAAAAATCAAGTAAACATACACTTACTAACAAAAGTCTCTGCACACCCTCCAGCTTTTTTTTTTTATTTTACCTAAAGATAGGTTATGAGCCAGATATTGGCAATAAAACTCACACATTTTTTACATAATTTAATCTATTTTAATTAACAATAATCAAATTTAGTAAAATGTATTTAACTTATAATTTATGAGGAAAATTACATAAAATTTCTGAATATTGATGCGCCAAAAGTCCCTGCACCCATCATTTTTCTTCAACTTGAAGCTTAATTATTGATGCCAAATCAACTTTAATAGGTAGTCGTTCCTACCTTATTTCTTATCACTTCTCATAATCTATTTGGCATGGTGTGAACTAGTTTTTTGTAGTTTCTGGAGTAATTTTACCCCACAATTCCTTTAGTTCTCTTTTTAAGTGGTCTTTGTTCTTTATTTTAATTTTTACTTTCTGACGGCCAAGTTGATCCCACAGATGTTGTATTGGATTAAGATTAGGTGATTAGGGAGGTGTTTTAAGTTGCTGTGGAGCATTGTAGAGCAACTATTCTTGAACTTTCCGCGCTATCGTTATATTGTTGAAAAATGAATTTTTCCTGGAGATCAAACTTCATTAAACTTTCCGGTAAAATACTCCTCAAAATATTTATATAAACGTGTTGGTCCATTATTCCGTCGATAAATTTCAAATTACCAACTCCAGCAGCACACATACACCCCCAAACCGAAACACTCCCTCCACCATGTTTCACAGTACCAACTCTGTTTTTTTCCAGGGGCTCTTTGTTAGGTTTTCTCAAAACTTTCCCCCTTCCATCTGATCCATGAATGTTAAATTTACTCTCTTCAATAAATAAAACACGTTCCCAGAACTATAAGGGCTTGTTTACATGTTCCTTTGCGAACTGCAGTTTCAATATCCGGTTCGTTTACTAATGAATGGCTTACACCTAGGCTTACGCACACTATAGCCAGCTTTCTTTAGGGTTCTTCTAATCGTTTGTGCAGATACCCCAATCTTGTAATTTTTTTACACCATAATGCTAAATTTAGAGCACTTGTGTGGTGTTCTTCGGCCAAAGTCCTTATGATAGCCCTCCTGTGGTGAGCTTGGAGTACGGGGGGCGGCCAGAGCGGTATCTACTTTCCATTGTACCCAGTTCTTCATACTGTTTCAGAACATACCTTACCGTATTATAGCCCCTGTTGACGATTTGTCCTATTTACCTGTATGAGTTGTCTGAGTTTCCTCAAATTTACAATTTGGTCGGGAATCGGTGTTGGAACCTCCATGTTTTATCACTCTTAACTGTTATCAATCAATTATGGCCCAAATTAACACTGGCAAGTTAGGATTAGCCGGAGGATGAATGGGATAATGTGCAAACTGTATACATATCAGTATCTAGGCTAATTCAACTGCGTGCAGAGACTTTTGGCGCATCAATATTTTGACATTTTATGTAATTTTCCTCATAAATTATAACTTAAATAAATTATATTAAATGTAATTGTTGGTCATTAAAATAGATTAAATTATGTAAAAAATATGTGAGTTTCGTTGCCCATATCTGGCTCATAAGGTATCTTTAGGTAAAATAAAAAAAAAGCTTGAGGGTGTGCAGAAACTTTTGTTAGTAAGTGTATAAAGGAGAAAAAAAGAAAAATATTCCGTCAACTCATAAAACGGAGCCCGACGCATGCGTAGTACGTCTTTAATGACACGATTGTTTATAGTAAAAGATGTTCATTTAATGGAATTTTTTTGTTTCATGGTAACTATATGAAGTCTTCAACTACTGCATAGAGAATTATAAAATCAGACGAATTGGAGTATTATGCATTGCCGAATTATCACTTTTAAAGCCTTTATTTAATAATAAAAAAAAATCAGTGTGCTGTAAAGAGCTAATGCAAACAAAAATAAGTAAATGAATGTGGAAAAATGTGTGACTTTGCATAGCATTTAACAAAACACGTCAATTTCTAATCAAAGTAAGTTGGTAAGTGAAAATTGTGTGTTGCGCGCATCGTACCAGATTTCTATTTTTTAGGATAAATCTAAATAATTCTATTTAGGTACGATGAGCAAATTTATTTGTTTAAATCCACAATACCCTCGTCTATCATTTGCATGGAATTAAAAAAAAAATCCAATTTTCTATTTTATAAACATGAGCTGGGCAGTTAAGATTTTTACATGTTTTTATTTTAGGTCCTGAAGCTATCGTCTTTTTCAGAAAGGTTGGAAACGAGTGGGTATGTAGTTCGTTCAATGCTATGTATAACTCGAAATCGCACATTTTTCTTTTTCTCACAAATTATATTCTAATTTCCTTCGATTTATAGACCGCGATAGTAACGATTCCTCAAATATTTTAACAATCGAATAAAGAAGGCAAGGGATATAACAATGAGGCCTTGCCTATGAAACGCCTTGTCACATATAAAAAATTTAAGACCGATCTATTTTGGATCATAAATGTTGACGGTTCCATACTTGTAAAGAAATGTATATATAACTTTAAAACGGATGTCATAAGCCTGGGTATGAGTAAACGGGGCCAAATTTACAGTAAATCCTGTATTTCATACTAAAGAGATATTTTGGTTTCTAGTGGTGAGTCTTTCACGGCTACAAAGACACGACGGCTTTTGATGTATGCCGAAATAAACACACAATGAGATCTATAAAGGAAGTATGGAGGCTGGAAAAAAGTCGGCTTATTCCAAAAGTATCTAGCCCATTGAATGGGATATGGCTTTTCCCTTTCTTGGCTAAGTTAGGAGGAAGGCTTTCCTCCCTGGGGCGAAGGAGGGTTGGACCACTTAGTAGGGGTTGGTTGAATCAAGGGGTGTCTTACGTCATAGGAGTTCATCGGCGACAAGAAATTTCAAAGCGTTTCCAGAATACAATAAGAAGCGTGCTTGCATATCTTGATCGAAATTTATCTACCATGATAGTTTTTTTTTTTTTTTTTGTAAATTCATAAAAGTATAATAGTTCATGTTTTATTATTATTATTGGATGATTAACAATCAGGATTTTTAGTCAAAAGTTTTTTATTTGGAGAGTCTACGTTTCGATCCAATCATGTGGATCTTCATCAGGGCTAAAATGAAGACAAATATGGTATATGAGCAACATATGGCAACTACCTTCAACCACCTCTCACCTTATAAATTTTCCCTCATTCTCTGTATTAATCTGTACTCAACAAGATAAATATCACATTTTATTTTATCATGTTAACCAGCTACTTATTCGAATTATCATATATATTTTTATTATCTTTTATAAAATTATTAGATTTCATAAGTACCCATTTCATGTAAACATACCATCAGCTGGATTTTGTAACTTCTTATTGTTACTATCAGTAATTAATCTCATCTTCTAGCTATGATACTTTATATGTTGCTCATATATTTGTCTTCATTTTAGCCCTGATGAGTATCCACATGTTTGGATCGAAACGTAGACTCTCCAAATAAAAAACTTTTGACTGAAAATCCTGATAATAATCATCCTATCTTAAAGAAAACAGTTGACCATTACACATCGCCAAATTTTATTATTTTCAACTTTGCTCCGGATTTCAGAATAATCCGGTTCAAATTTGTAGGCATTTTTATTCTATAAATAATTTGACACTGATAGGAAGAATGTCATTTTACCGACAATTCGCTTTTATTTTGAGATAATTTTATAATGCCGAAAAAACCGGAGTAGTAATAAAACGTTTACGTTACCGTGCTTCATTCATCCGCCATACGTGTTTGAAACAAAAGACAGTGGATGCACTAAATGAAATTAATGTGAACAAAATATTATGTAATTTTTATATAAACATGTTTTTGTTAAATAAATATAAATTAACAATTTGCAAGATCCTTAATTGTGGCCTCACTTATTTATATATATGTTTGAACTTTCGACTGTTTGTTTGATGCCATTGCCAAGGTAAGACTTTCCGTGACCATAAAACTTATGCAATTATGCAATTAAATGAGCTAAATGTTCTTGTCAAACTCAATTAAAATTTATGACAGTCAAAACCAATCTCATCCTCTGAAAGCAATTTTGACTTGCAACCTTTCTGAATATAAGAGTGCTTTTGACTATTATAAATTTTATTGGTGTAGGACAACTTCATTTAATCTTTAGTCTCAGCGACAGACATAAATATAAACAAGTGAGGCTATTAAGGATTTTGAAAATATTTAAATGCAATCTGTGGCCTCAATTTTCTTCATAAAATAACAAATTGAAATTCCCTTATTTAAGGATTCTTTTTGTTTTTACTACTCATATTTACGATTATCCGGATTTTCGGATTATCCAGATTATCGGTATTTTTCGGATTATCCGGATGAACTATGGTCCAAATCAACCCGGATCACTCTGAAAGTTGTTGATATTAAATTTTTTTTTTAAGTATCGAATCAATTTTTATACGAACAAAGTCTTATCTGCATACTTTTAAATCAGTATAATTAATGCAGTTGATTAATTTAATAATTAACAAATGTATATATAAAGTAAAAACAACATTGGAAAATACATGAATTCTACTTTAGAAATACAGTGGAGGTTGCATGGCGCTAAGGTTTGGACGGGGGGGGGGGGGGGCATTTTTACGGGGTCGTGAATTTTTAGGAGATCGATTTGTGATAAGTTTCTTACCATGGGAAACATGGGTATAGGAAAATTTGGAACAAAACACAGCATTTATTATTTTAAATAAATTATAATTTTTATATTTCTGCGTTTCCTAGCAACCTATAAGAAAATATAATTTAAATGTCTCGGTTGGGAGGGGGGGGGAGGTGTAACGGCACCATCGCCACTTGAAAGATGGGTACCCTTAATTTTCAAAGTTTAATATTTATATTAAATTAAAGAAAAATGAAACCATTCCGAAAAAATACTCAAAATTATTTATTTATTTGGCAGTACAACCATTTCTATACATACCCCCAAACATCCAATTTATATTTCAATATAAATGGACGTTTCGGACATCCATATTCATCACCTTAAATGTACAGTGTATTAGTAAATAATGTAACTGGAATCCAAAAACAAACAACAAATATGATTAATTTTTTAATATTAAAACTTAATTATGTATAATATATTAATTCTAAATTAAATACTCCCACCAACAGATGGACATGGATAGTGTGCATGGGACACTCGTCACGATTTTTTACAAACTTTATTAATACATTGCTAGATGACAATTCATTTATAAATTTATAAACATTAAAGAATTTATACATTTCAATTGTTGAAGGAGAAAATTATAAAAAATTAAAAATGTGTTGAAATAAGTTGTTTTTTTTTGTTGCTATAATTTCTCTAATATAAAATTATTTCTTGAGTTTAACATGTTATTATTAGAGAAGAACATTCTTGAGATGTGGAAATAATCTGAAACGTTGGTTTGTTTGTATTAGAGATAAAAATAAATTATATACGCGAAACTATTCGATTGAACTTTTATTGTTCTCCGTAGAGAAACAGTATTGACACTATTAAGTGTAAACATTTTATTTTTTTTTTAACAAGCTCAACGAACGTGTCAAAGCCACATAAAACGGAATGAGTAATAAAAATCTTACGTTTTATAGGGTCGTCGTACTATAATCCGTCCACAACTACAAACATTTTATTTATAGACGGTAAAAGGACTTCTTTCCTGTTGTGTCAACTTTCCTGATCACTTATTCCGTCTTCGTTTCTCGAAATCCGGCTACTATTGCTTCCTTATCAATGGGGGAAAGTATGAATGAAAATTCTTCTATTGATAACTTTTTCTGACCTCTCTACTATTCATAGGTTGATATTGGACCTCACTATTTCGCGTTCCCTTTCATTCCATTCATGAATTCTAATATACAAACATATTTATAAAATACGTATTTTACTATTTATTAAAATCGCAGTGATGCCGTACTCTATTGAGCTGCTAATTACACATCGTACTTATTAGTCCATAACAGACATAAAATAGATACATTTGTTTTGAATAGAAAAAAAAATAAACATTATGTCCCCCCCTTACATAAAAAAAAAAATCATTTACTATTTTAACAAACACTTCACAAGTTTTCTTTTTCGACAAAACCTTTTTCATTTTTTAAATAATTAAAATGTCAATGATAATAATAAAAAAATAGCATTGCGATTACGCTGACAAATTTTGATGTAGATAAATATAGAAATTTTTTTTTAATATATAGGTTAAACCATAAAGTTATTCGCACTCAGTACAGTTATTGGTACCCCATCTTTAACTTAAAGAAATAGGTAAACAAATCCTAATTTTATTACAAGATATACATGAGTCTAATGTTTGAAGGGTCCTCTAACTCATCTATGAAGTAAGACTTTAACAAACTAACCATAGGGAAGATTTCACAGTTAAATCCACAGGGTTTCAATAACTAAATTTGGCACTTTTAACAATAAATATTGCCATATTGTAAAACTATTGAACTTTTGACCCAAAAAAAACTCTTAAGTCTTTATGAGGATAGATAATGAGGAGCTAAAGGAAGTTTCTATTTGATCCCTTTATAAAAAGTATTTTTTTTAATTTCACCACAGAAATGTAGTCTTAAGGGGCCAATAACTGTACGGTTTACCCCATTCATTGAAATTCACAACTGTATTTACATATAATACATTAAGTGAGTGTGCTGAAAAAAAAAGAAAGAAAATAATGTCTTGAATAAGCATGTAGAGGAACTATCAACTGATAGCACTCAACTAGTGTCTACCTTAAAAGATGTCTAGGCCATCTTCTTTTCAGACGTCTTAGAGGATTATCTGGAATTGAGGGCGAAGCGAGGGTGGATACGAGTGGGTTCTGATGGGTCTGGCGTTCACTATGAAAGGACTGGTATCTGGATCGGGCTAAATCAGCGACACATGGAACATTTAGGTCTTAGTGGATTATTTTATTTGTTACGAAATAGGGAGCATTAAGGATTTTTCGAAGGATTTTGGACTAATAAAAATTAATCCGAATTGGTTGTTATATACATATACGAGTACATAAATTCTAAATTAAAGGATGAATTCTTATATTCATACTAATATCCGTTTGATGGCGCCAATTTTATCTCAAGTGTGCTGAGTCGTTTCTTATTTATCATAGCATTTGTCATATGACAGATATTCGATTACTTATTATACACGTGAATACGACGCTTAATCACATTATTCTACATACAGGTTAAAAGTTACATTTAAGTTTTAAAAAAAAGTATTAAAGAAAATGTCGTCCAGCCTATCCTTCATAATTTATTGTATGTAATGGAACAATAGCAAGCTTAGGAAGTAGCAGATTCAGATCTTGTATACAATTTCTTCCAGCTAAATTCATCATTTTAATATTATAATCATT